>NW_024121276.1:201268-266577 GCF_016745375.1 Pimephales promelas | reverse complement strand
AGTATCAAAGATATCAAAAATTCATTCACAGGTCTACATCTGCCGTGTATTTTACATTATACAGATTGTAATGATCCACAAGGAACAGAGGAATCCATTTGCAGCTTTTATTAGACAGAGTCGTACAGGCAGGATCAAGACGGGGCAGACAGAGCAATGCAGACAAGACAGAGGGATAATCAAGATGCAGGCAGAGATCAGGGCAGGCAGCAATAATCGTAATCAGGAAACAGTCCGAGTTCAGGCCAGGCAGAAAACAATCGGAGAGGGAGTCAAACAGTCCAAAGTCCAAAACCAGAGAATCAGAATCAGGGGAATAAACGCTCAGAAATGTTCACCAGGGCAAAACAAGACTTCGCACTGGAGTGGTGTGTGGAAGTGGCTTTTATGTGTGTGTGCTAATGCGGTGCAGGTGTGTGACGCAATCAGTCCCAGGTAAGAGGTATGATGGGAATTTGAGTTCAAAGCCAATGGTCAATACTCTGGTGAAGGCTCCCTCTGGTGGCGGAGAGGAGACGGAGCGGGAGCCTCCATTGTAACAGAGCCCCCCCCTGCGAGCGGCTCCTGACGCGAGGAGGCAATTGTCGTCGGGGTCTCCCACGGGGTCGAGGGGCCGGTTTCTCCGGATACGTCCTATGAAACTCTTCCGTGAGAGTGGGGTCCAGGATATCTCTTGAGTTGACCCAGGACTGTTCCTCCGGACCGTACCCCTCCCAATCGACCAGATACTGGAGAATGTTACCCCGACGTCTGGAATCCAGCAACTTGTGCACCTTGTACGCCTCCTCGCCGTCGACCAGAAAGGCAGGAGGGCCCCGGGAGGTGGCCCCCTCCTCCGCTTCTCCCCTCGGACCACCAGCGGGTTTCAACAGGGACACATGAAAAGTGGGAGATATGCGGTAGTTAGCGGGCAGGTCTAATCGAAATGATACAGGTGAAACTTGTCTTATAATTTGAAAGGGGCCAACATACCTGGGACTGAGCTTGCGACATGGAAGTCTGAGTCGAAGATCCTTGGTGGACAACCATACCCACTGACCCGCCTGGTATTCGGGAGCTGGACGGCGATGACGGTTGGCCTGTTGTTCTTGGCGCCGTACTGCATGCCGCAGATGAGTGTGTGCTTGATCCCAAACCTCTTCACTCTTTTGAAGCCACTCCGTGACAGATGGGAGTTCTGTGGGTTCACCGGACCAGGGAAATAGAGGTGGTTGAAATCCGAGGATGCATTTGAATGGTGTTATGCCAGTTGCTGGTTTGATGAGGGAATTTTGAGCATATTCGGCCCAGAATAGATATCGGTTCCAATCTTCTTGGTGTTGCTGACAATAGGTGCGTAGGAAACGTATGATGTCCTGATTGAGGCGTTCGGTTTGACCGTTGGATTGTGGGTGGTACCCGGAGGTAAGACTTATGTTCACATTGAGGTTCTTGAAGAATGCAGTCCAGACTCGGGAGGTGAATTGTGGTCCACGGTCCGACACGATGTCTTCAGGTAAACCATAAAAACGGAAGACTTGATTACACAGGATTTCGGCAGTTTCAAGAGCTGTGGGGAGTTTAGTTAGGGGGACCAGTCGACATGCCTTGGAAAATCTATCTACTATGGTGAGAATGGTGGTGTTGCCTTGGGAATTCGGGAGGTCGGTGATGAAATCGATGGCTATGTGTGACCAAGGTCGTTGTGGTGTGGGTAGAGGACAGAGAAGACCAGAGGGTAGTGTTCGAGGTGATTTTGAAGTTTGACATTCGGTACAGTTTTGGATGTGTGTTATGGTATCTGCGGTTAGGGTGGGCCACCAAAACCGGTTCTGGAGCAGATGAATGGTGGCGTTGATTCCAGGGTGACCAGAGCTGGGATTGGAGTGGACTTGGTCAAGAAGACGGGGTCGAAAGGCATCTGGGACGAAGAGGAGATCGGCGGGACATTCAACAGGTGCTGGGTTCTGGACATTGGCATTCTGGATCTCTGTCATGACATCCCACTGAACAGGAGCTAGTAGTAATTTCTCACCAAGTACCCTTTCTGGATTGGGATTTGAGTTCGTCTCTTCAGTTTGCCGAGATAGAGCATCAGCCTTTGTATTCTTGGATCCGGGACGGTAAGTGACAGTGAAGTTGAATCTAGTGAAGAAGAGAGCCCATCTGGCTTGGCGGGGATTGAGGCGTTTGGCTGATCGTAGATATTCCAGATTTTTATGGTCTGTGAGTACAATGAATGGTTCGATTGCCCCTTCCAGCCAATGACGCCATTCTTCCAATGCTAACTTCATGGCTAGTAGTTCACGGTTGCCCACATCATAGTTGCGTTCAGCTGGGAGAGTTTACGGGAAAGAAGGCACATGGAAACATTTTGGCTGGATTCCCTTGACGTTGTGAGAGGATGGCCCCCACCCCTGTGTTTGAAGCGTCCACTTCGACAATGAACTGGCGTTCGGGATCCGGATGGCGCAGAATGGGTGCAGTAGTGAAACGTTTCTTGAGTTCTTGAAAGGCCTGTTGTGCTTCGGTGTTCCATGAAATGCGAGACGTGTGTCGTTTGGTTAGGGCGGTTAGAGGGGCGGTGATTAAACTGAAGTTTCTGATGAATCTTCTGTAGAAGTTTGCAAAGCCCAGGAATCTCTGTAGTTCCTTCACTGTTTGTGGTATTGGCCAATCCACTACTCCTCTCACCTTCTTCTCATCCATTGCGACCCCATCCTGACTGATAACATATCCCAGGAAGGATATACTGGTCTGATGAAACTCACACTTCTCCATTTTGGCGTACAGATGGAATTGAATTAATCGTTGAAGGACCGATCTGACATGTTGGACGTGCTCTTCAAGTGAATTGGAATAGATTAGGATGTCATCAATGTAAACTATCACCCATCTGTCCAGCATATCTCGGAAAACATCATTCATGAATGCCTGGAAGACTGAAGGACTGTTGGACAAGCCGAAAGGCATAACTGAGTACTCATAGTGCCCACTAGTGGTGGAGAAAGCAGTTTTCCACTCGTCTCCCTCACGGATGCGAATCAGGTTGTAAGCGTTACGTAGATCGAGCTTGGTATAATATTTGGCTTGTCGAAGTTGTTCTAATGCTGCAGGTACCAGAGGCAGTGGATAGCGGTATTTGACTGTTATATCATTTAATCCTCGATAATCAATGCAGGGTCTGAGTCCTCCATCTTTTTTCTTTACGAAGAAGAACCCGGCTGCGGCAGGTGAGGTTGATGGTCGAATGAAACCCTTAGCGAGTTCTTCCTCGATGTATTGCTTCATGGCTTCGGACTCAGGTCTGGATAACGGGAAAATTCTCCCTTTTGGGGGAGTAGCACCGGGAATCAAATCTATGGCACAGTCAGTGGGGCGATGTTCAGGAAGTTGTGAAGCCTTTTCTTTACTGAATGCCTCTATGAGATCTGCATAGTCGGAGGGTAATGATTCGAGTTCGGGCATTTTCGTGCAGGATGCTGAAATGGACTGGGTTATTTTGGTGACCTTGTTTAAACATCGATTCTGGCAGGTTTCATCCCAGCGAATAATCTCACCTTCTCTCCAAGAAATATGAGGGTTATGAGTCCGGAGCCATGGATATCCCAGAATGATAGAGTGAAGAGGAGCGTGAATGACGTAGAATTGGATGTTTTCAGAATGTAAAGATCCTATGTCCATCCTGATGTCTGCAGTGACACATTGGATCTTTCCCTCTCCGATGGGGTGCCCATCTAGCGCTTCCACTGTTAGAAGAGAATGACATGGGTTCAATTTGATGTTATACTGTTCGGCGAATGATTGAGACATGAAATTTCCAGCGGCTCCAGAGTCAATAAAGGCTATAGTATCAAACACTTGTTCCTGAATGGTTAATCGAACTGGAATGGAGAGGTTATTAGATGACTTTCCCCTTTTTGCTGGCGAACTCACCGGAGAATAATGAGAGGATGGTCGTACAGGACAGGAGAGCTTCATGTGTCCAGGTTGACCGCAGTACATGCACAATCGGTTCTGATATCTGCGTTCTCGTTCCTCTGGAGAAATGGGTGTGAAACCCAACTGCATAGGCTCATGAGGGGTTGGTGCCCGGAGAGAAGCTCGGTTAGTTGCCCGGGGGTTACGTCTAGCACGGATCAGACTGTCGACTTGAATTGCCAGAGAAATATACTCATTCAACCCTCTCCCCTCATCGCGACAGGCTAGCTCGGACTGGAGTTCTGGGGTAAGTCCTCTTCGAAAGAGCGTTTTTAAAGTGTCTTCGACCCAGTTGGTCTGTGCAGCGAGCGTGCGAAAAGTTAGTGCATAATCAGCGGCGGTGTCCCTTCCCTGTGTGAGATTTAACAGTTGTTCTCCTGCGTCTCCTTCTCCTGTGGTATGCTCGAAAACTTGTCGAAACTGGCGGGTAAATTCTTGAAAAGTGGTAAAGGTGTTCCCCTCTGGTTTCCAGATGGCCGTAGCCCACTCCAATGCTCTGCCGGTGAGCAGCGAGCATACGAATGCAATACGACTCCCGTGATTGGGGTAGAGTGCAGGTTGTTGCTCGACGAAGATAGTGCATTGTAGTAGAAACCCTTTACATTTACTTGGTGTGCCATCAAATTTATCAGGAAAAGCGAGCCGTGGATTGACTGATGTACTCACATTTACGGGAGGGACTATCGGAGATGGAGGGGATTCGGGCGGATTGGGTGTGGCACCGACAGCGGTGCGAAGCTCCTGCATCCCCTGTACAAGCTGTTCAGTGAGTGTGGTTAGATGGCTGAGCTGCTGGTGGTGTAGATCCAAACGGGAAGCTTGAGTGGTGAGTTCGGTGGTTAACTGTAGAACCGCTGCTGGATTAGAAGTTGGCGAAGTCTTCTGTAATGATCCACAAGGAACAGAGGAATCCATTTGCAGCTTTTATTAGACAGAGTCGTACAGGCAGGATCAAGACGGGGCAGACAGAGCAATGCAGACAAGACAGAGGGATAATCAAGATGCAGGCAGAGATCAGGGCAGGCAGCAATAATCGTAATCAGGAAACAGTCCGAGTTCAGGCCAGGCAGAAAACAATCGAGAGGGAGTCAAACAGTCCAAAGTCCAAAACCAGAGAATCAGAATCAGGGGTATAAACGCTCAGAAATGTTCACCAGGGCAAAACAAGACTTCGCACTGGAGTGGTGTGTGGAAGTGGCTTTTATGTGTGTGTGCTAATGCGGTGCAGGTGTGTGACGCAATCAGTCCCAGGTAAGAGGTATGATGGGAATTTGAGTTCAAAGCCAATGGTCAATACTCTGGTGAAGGCTCCCTCTGGTGGCGGAGAGGAGACGGAGCGGGAGCCTCCATTGTAACACAGATGAAGTTTGAAGCAAATCGGTTAAAAATAAGAGAGTGATTTCAAAGCATTTTGAAAGTGACACACTTCCTGCTGCCAGTTGGTGGCGCTATAACTTTGACTCACAATAGTCACATCCATGTGATCGGTCTCTTACAGCGAAAACACTGCTGAAGTTTCATCAAGATCAGTTAATGTATGCTGAAGTTATAACACACATCCTGTTTCATGTTTCTCGCCATAATTTTGTTTCCTCGCCACGGCCAAACCGTTCGAGGTATCAAAAATCCCGTGGCACTTTTTCATCCTTAATGTCTTGACTTCACGCTGATCGAGTTTCGTCGAATTTGGTTCAGTGCTCTAGGAGCAATAATTTAAATTCCATTGCATGTGTTTTAAACACAACCCTAAATAGCCGACTTCCTGTTGGGCTGGGGTAAAAAGTAAGAGTGTGAAGTATATATGAAACGATGAGATCTATATGTGTACCAAGTTTCATATTATTACATGAAAAAAAGTGTGTTTGATTTATGGACCAAATTTTCAGACCAAGTTTATTGACCAAGTTAATCTGATTAATAAACTAATTATATAAAACTATTGTCAATTCACTACAATTAAACTAGTTATATGCCTTTACTTATAAAAAATAAAAATAAAAACTTATTTAAAAAATACCAGGCTTGAGAAATGTATTTTCTTTATGCAGGTCATACACACAGCAGTGAAATGGTTAAGCCCCCTCCCCCTGCACACACACACACACACACACACACACAGACAGACAGCCAGCCAGTCAGCCAGCCAGCCAAAGACACAGAGACACAGAGACATGTAGGCTCAGAGTGGCCATATTCAAACAAAAATATCTGACTTTCTGTGGGTCCTAGCTAATAAGTGTCAATTAGAAAGTTGTCCGGCTCGAGGAGTACAATATACATACCAATTTTTGTAACTCTAGTTAAAACTAACAACCCCACTTTTGTCAAAAGGTGGCGCTACTGAGCCCTCACCACGCCCGTTTCTGAAACTTTGCACGTGTCTACTGGCTAATAAATGTGATGTGTCTGTCGAGTTTCATGCAATTTGAAGCATGCTAAGGGTCTCAAAAGCATCCAAAAAGCATCCCAAAAGAAGGGTAAAGTTTGATGCGTCGCCACGGCAACAGTTTCAAAGATATCAAGAATCCATTCACAGGTCTACATCTGCCGTATGTTTACATTATACATATGAAGTTTGAAGCAAATCGGGTAAAAATAAAAGGGTGATATCAAAGCATTTTGAAAGTGACACAATTCCTGCTGCCAGTTGGTGGCGCTATAACTTTGACTCACAATAGTCACATCCATGTGATCGTCCTCTTACAGCGAACACACTGCTGAAGTTTCATCAAGATCAGTTAATGTATAAAGAAGTTATAACACACTTCCTGTTTCACGTTTCTCGCCATGATTTCGTTTCCTCGCCACGGACAAACCGTTCGAGATATAAAAAATCCCCTCGCAAACTTTCATCCTCAATGTCTTGACTTCACGCTGACCGAGTTTCGTCGAATTTGGATCAAAGCTCTAGGAGGAGTATATGACATTCCATTGCGAGCGTTTTACAAACAAACCTCAATAGCCGACTTCCTGTTGGGCTGGGGTAAAAAGTAAGAGTGTGAGGTATAGATGAAACGATGAGATCAACATGTGTACCGAGTTTCATATTATTACATACAAGCGTGTTTGAGTTATGGACCAAGTGTTCGGACCCCGTTCCAGGGGGCGCTGACGAGCCGCCCTACCACGCCCGGGTACCAGCTTCAGCCCGGCTCTGATGGCCGCGGGTTCTGACCCGTGTGCAAAGTTTCAAGAGTTTTCGAGCACGTTAAGGGCCCCAAAAGTGCCCAAAAGGTAGTAAAATAATAATTATTATAATAAATATAGCTGCGAGCAGCGATGGCGGGCCCAAGCCGGAGGCACCGCAACCCCGTTCCTTTAGTTACCTAAAGGCACCCGGGTGGCGGTGCCGAAGGCTTTGGCCCTTTCATGATTAAATGTTAAAACGGCTTGCCATACTCTGTCATTTCGACTAGTCACAATTATGTTACAGATATCTTAAATGATAATACAAACTATCCAAAGTGTAACGACTAGACAGAAAGACTTTGTTGATATCTACAATGTTAATTCCGGACAGGCAAACTTAGCTTTTAAATGTTAAAAGGGCTTGCCATACAGGGACGTAGGCTCAGAGAGAGGCTCACCATATTCAGACCAAAATATCTGACTTCCTCTTGGTCCGAGCTAATGACTATGTATTAGAAAGTTGTACGGCTTGAGGAGTACAATGTATATACCGATTTTTGTAACTGTAGATAAAACTAACAACCCCACTTTTAAGTATATATATGGTGCCTTTAGTGTTATTCTGCACGACGTGCAAAAACTTAACCCCCGCTTTTTTAAGTATATATATATATATATATATCAGTGATGCGCGGGTCAATGTATAAACAACCCGCAACCGACCAACGTTTTCAACTACCCGCCCGCAACTCGGACCGCAAAAAAAAAAGTAAAAAAATATTGTACCCGACCCGCTTCCTGACCGCATTTTTAAAAATTAGTAAATGCTCATCGGAGCGTTATTGGGCCATAGACGTGTAACAACACAGCGTCGCAAAAAGACGTAGGCCTAGGCTACTACACATAACAAAGGCAAAGCCAGCACTTTCGCCATCATCTTTCATTATTTCAGCAAATGTCTCCCACACTTTTACTCTTTCTATTTGTGTATTTGCGGAGCTTCCACTCCCCCGTCATCACCTTTTCTCTTGCCGCCATCTCTCTGCAGACTGTAGTGATCATGGCCGGTTCTTTTTAGTGAACCTGTCGAACCAGTACACTAAATCGAACTGAATCGTTCGAAACAGTTCGCGTCTTGCGTCAGTGCTGATCCACAAGTTACTGAAGTTACTCACTTTCAGACATGCCTGACAGTCGCCTACGAATCGAAATAAATCAATATCCTGAATTATATTTTACTCCAGTAACTCCAACAGTTCACTGAACCGAGACATGTGCCACTGTTGAGAGAAGTGATGAGCACGAGCAGCTGATACTGCGGGACAGCGGACCGCGGTTCTCCAATCACTAGTATAGAACCGAGAACTGTTTAGACTGAGCTTGTGTGTTATCTTCGTGCCAGTTATTGCAGCCAATAATGTGTAGGGCTGTATATTTCATCAAACATTGTGTCTAGTACTATATTAATACAAATGTTTAATTGGCATCTTTTTTCAAACGACCCGACCGACCGCGACCCGAATATCATTAAAAACATTTTTGGATGACCCGTAACTGCGGGTAACCGCGGGTGACCGCAGGCACCCGCTCATTTCGGATCAACCCGCGCATCACTGATATATATATATATAATTTTTTACAAATTAATCTACGATTTTTGTGGGTTTTTTTTTTTTTTTTTTTTTTTTTTTTTGCAAAAAGATCAGCAAATTATCCTCTAAACTGGCCTTTTTAGGGGCTTTCCTCTCAGGGTGAATGAGCTTTTTTATAGTTGTTTTTTTCCTGACATCTTTGAAAGACAGAAGCAATAATTAATGCATCCTTGGCCAGGATATAATTATAAAATATGACATGATTTTAAAAGTGACCTATAATATCGACTATGCAATACACTTTAATTTATCTAGTGCTAATAAAATTATTAAGCCTATTTGGAGAGAGAGATGTTTTAAAATCGACTATGCATTACACTTTAATTTATCTAGTGCTAATAAAATTATTAAGCCTATTTGGAGAGAGAGATGTTTATAATGTGACAATATGTCAGTCATCGTGATTCGTGTAATAAGATGACTAGGCCTAGACTACTTGTTCTGAGCAGGTGTTGTCAGTGAACAGGCTGTAAAACTGTTGTCTAAGTTACAGACTGATACTAATTAAATGGGAAACGAATCGATTACCTAACGTAACCTCGGTTCTCTCTAGATGAGGGAACGAGCATTGCGTAAGCTAGCTTACGCTACGGGAAAGATTCATCTTACATCAGTCAAGTTGTCATAGTTTTTGTCAAACAAGTTGTGAATTTGTTGTAACATTAAAACAGGAGATCATGACTTACTCCGTGCTCTAAGTGATGTTCGGAGCTCTAGTGATTAGTTTCATCTGTGGGACGGGTGAAGAAACTTTCGGAAGATGTAACAGAATCATATGAACAATTCCAGGATATGCTTTTTTTCATTGGTTGTTGCGTTAAATTTTACCCAGATACAATAGTGCCCTTTTCTGATTGGCTATTAAGTAGCACTTCTCTTTTTTTGATTGGCTGATGCGTAGCAGGGTCGACTGCTGAACTCCAGGCGAGACGCGCTTGATTCTCACGTGAGAGCGGCGCGGCCAGAGAAATTGCGTATATTAAATATATTATTAATAGTTTTTCCGCATGAGAAATACAATGTGTGACGGGAGTGTGAGACAAAAGACTGAAACGAGTGACTGTCATGCTCAATGCGTGACACACTATAAAAAAATATTTCACACTGACTCCACATTTAGGGGGGCCACAAGGGGGTCCAAGCTTGTTGTCGCAGGGGCACTGGCCCCCCCAGGCCCCCGCCTAGAACCGCCACTGCTCACACACACACACACACACACACACTTTCTCTCTCTCTCAAGAAGCAAAAACATGACTGCTAAAGGTTGTATCAGCGATGGCGGGGTAACATCACTTAACATCACGAGTGATATTCCCTTAGGCCACGCCCCCTTGTCTCCCCAAAGTATTATAAGCAATCATGCGCATCCCGTGTGCAGAATGATGCACTTGAAGCAACACCAAGTCACAGCACGCAACGCTTCACATTGAAAAGAACATAGCGAAGGGATGGTATCTATAATCTATGCTTAGTAGGGCTGCACGATTTGGGAAAATGTCATATTGCCATTATTGAGCCAATATTGCAATTGCGATTTGCGACTCCGATATAATAAAATGGTTTCATGAGTCCAACTTGCTTGGTTCTAAAGTAAAATGCACACACAGATTAATGTTTATTTCTCAACTCAAACTAAAAACAACAACAACAATAAATGATTGATAACACCTATAATGATCAATAAACCATCAACCAAACCAACATTACAGTGATTCCATCAATTGAAAGCCATCAACTTTTTAAAAAATTATTAGGCTTAAAAAAAATATATAACAGCTTTTAAATTAAGTGAACTTCAAACAATCCCCACATAAACCCATAATAAAAAACATATTTACCTGTGCCCTTCCTGTCTTAACAGGTACAGAAATTGAATAAAGTTATCAAACAGTCTGCGCTGCCTGAATCATAAATTATATATATAATAATCCTTATAAAAGCTACAAAAGTTCTTTACTCAAGATCAGTGAGTAATTTTCTAATTTCCCTTTGTTCTTTTAACTTTACTGAAAGAACGCTTTATTCGCTGCTGGCCCTTTAAGAGCACCCGTTGCCGAGACGCGGATCTCACACGCGCCTCATAACTCTTTTTATCCATAGACTTTTCTTATGTTATGAAGATACTAGACAAAACCACATTTTGGCATAATTGTGTGTGCTATTGTTCGTTCAAGCTCGAAAGAGAACTGTTTATTCTGGGCTGGCACAAGGTCAGTGCATGCGCATTATGCGAGTCTCATCTATTCTAATCTAGGGCACTCACAGGCAGCTTTTCACTTCTTGTCGTGCAAAATGCGAAAAGGCATTTGAACCAATAAGAGGGGGATCTTGTAACACTAGTCAAAGGATGACAAAAAATATCGCTATTACGACTGCGATATAATTAATCGTGCAGCACTAATGCTTAGTGTATTCTAAAGGGCAATAAACTCCACTCCAGCAAGATAGTCATTTTATGCAAATCATAGACCTTTATGCCTTATCTACAAATAAAGTATAATATTGGGAACATTGATCTTGAAGAGAGTGTCGTCGTGTTACTGTCGCAACCGAACGCGACGCGCTAATGCTGATGCATGGAGAATGACTGAGGCGAGATGACTTTCCGTTAACTTTAACTTAGAGACTAAAATATTAATTTTACCACACATTAAGCTATTGAATGACTTTAGAAGTCTTGGAATATAGTGTGAAAACTTGATTGTGCTTTACAGTTTTTTATGCCTTTAGTGGGGCTTAACAAAATAACACATGCAGAATGTCGGACGTCACTTATAGGCTAAACTGTTTTTATAGATAAAACTATTTACATTCGGCAGTCATGAAAACAAATCTCAGATAACGGTTGACTAGGTAACAATGTGTAATTTTGCGCCGGAGTTCTCCTTTAACTTACATTAGCTAGCTAACTACGAACGAGCTAACCAGATAACATTAACAAATTGACAAGCACTTACGGGCAGAATGGCTCTTCAAATGACGGACGAAATTGGAGGTTGTCATCTGACTGTCCGCGATCTTAACGTTGCATGTCTTGCAAAGCGCTGTTCTTTTGCCATCTTGTTGTAAGAAATTCTTAAATCCGAAAGCGACCCTCGGTATCCCTCCGGCTGACATGTTGATGTGATCTGATGTAAGTGGGCGTGGTGTGCGCGTAAGGTATGAGAAGGCATGACTGATGATCTCGTGATCCAGTCATGACAGCGCTATTCTCAGCCTGCGCTCCAGCTGGATCAACTTTATTTTTTTTACATAATTTATATATTTTATATTCAAACTGAAAACATGATGTGATTAACACTCAAGTCATATTATTACATGCAAGTGTGTTTGATTTATGGACCAAATTTTCAGATCAAGTTTATGGACCAAGTTAATTTAATTAATAAACTAATTATATAAAACTATTAATGCACTACAATTAAACTGGTTATATGCCTTTACTTATAAAAAATAAAAAACTTATTTAAAAAAATACCAGGCTTAAGGCATTTATTTTTTATGCAGGCCATACACACAGGAGTGAAATGGTTAAGACCCCTCCCCCTACAAACACACACACATACACAGACAGGCAAAGACAGCAGGCTCAGATTGAGCAAGACCACATTCAAACAAACATATCTGACTTTCTGTGGGTCCTAGCTAATGAGTGTCAATTAGAAAGTTGTCCGGCTCGAGGAGTACAATATACATACCGATTTTTGTAACTGTAGATAAAACTAACAACCCCACTTTTGTCAAAAGGTGGCGCTACTGAGCCCTCACCACGCCCGTTTCTGAAACTTTGCACGTGTCTACTGGCTAATAAATGTGATGTGTCTGTCGAGTTTCATGCAATTTCAAGCATGCTAAGGGTCTCAAAAGCATCCTAAAAGAATGGTAACGTTTGATGCGTCGCCACGGCAACAGTTTCAAAGATATCAAGAATCCATTCACAGGTCTACATCTGCCGTATGTTTACATTATACAGATGACGTTTGAAGCAAATCGGGTAAAAATAAAAGGGTGATATCAAAGCATTTTGAAAGTGACACACTTCCTGCTGCCAGTTGGTGGCGCTATAACTTTGACTCACAATAGTCACATCCATGTGATCGTCCTCTTACAGCGAACACACTGCTGAAGTTTCATCAAGATCAGTTAATGTATGCTGAAGTTATAACACACTTCCTGGTTCACGTTTCTCGCCATGATTTCGTTTCCTCGCCACGGCCAAACCGTTCGAGATATCAAAAATCCCCTCGCAAACTTTCATCCTCAATGTCTTGACTTCATGCTGACCGAGTTTTGTCGAATTTGGATCAAAGCTCTAGGAGGAGTATTTAACATTCCATTGCGAGCGTTTTACAAACAAACCTCAATAGCCGACTTCCTGTTGGGCTGGGGTAAAAAGTAAAAGCGCGAGGTATAGATGAAACTATGAGATCAACATGTGCACCGAGTTTCATATTATTATATACAAACGTGTTTGAGTTATGGACCAAGTGTTCGGACCCCGTTCCAGGGGGCGCTGACGAGCCGCCCTGCCACGCCCGGGTACCAGCTTCAGCCCGGCTCTGATGGCCGCGGGTTCTGACCCATGTGCAAAGTTTCAAGAGTTTTCGAGCACGTTAAGGGCCCCAAAAATGCCCAAAAGGTTACAAAATAATAATAATAAATAATCCTTAGGAAAACAATAGGGCCTTCGCCCTTTCAGGGCTTGGGCCCTAATAATAATAGTAAAGAAAAATAATCCCAAGGAAAACAATAGGGCCTTCGCCCTTTCAGGGCTTGGGCCCTAATAATAATCCCAAGGAAAAATATAGCTGCGAGCAGCGATGGCGGGCCCAAGCCGGTGGCACCGCAACCCCGGCTCCTTTAGTTACCTAAAGGCACCGGGGTGGCGGTGCCGAAGGCTTTGGCCCTTTCATGATTAAATGTTAAAACGGCTTGCCATAGTCTGTCATTTTGACTAGTCACAATTATGTTACAGATATCTTAAATGATAATACAAACTATCCAAAATGTAATTACGACTAGACAGAAAGACATTGTTGATATCTACAATGTTAATTTCCGGATAGGCAAACTTAGCTTTTAAATGTTAAAAGGGCTTGCCATACACGGACGTAGGCTCAGAGAGAGTCTCACCATATTCAAACCAAAATATCTGACTTCCTCTTGGTCTGAGCTAATGACTATGAATTAGAAAGTTGTCTGGCTTGAGGAGTACAATGTATATAACGATTTTTGTAACTGTAGATAAAAATAACAACCCCACTTTTGTCAAAAGGTGGCGCTATTTAGTCCCTGCACCATGCCCGTTTCTGAAACTTTGCACATGTCTACTGGCTAATAAATGTGATGTGTCTGTTGAGTTTCATGCAATTTCAAGCATGCTAAGAGTCTCAAAAGCATCCTAAAATAATTTCAAAGTTTGAAGCTTTGCCACGGCAACAGTTTAAAAGATATCAAGAATCCATTCACAGGTCTACATCTACCGTATGTTTACATTATACAGATGAAGTTTTTCATCTGTTTTTCATCATTATACAGATGAAGTTTTTCATCTGTTTACATTATACAGATGAAGTTTTTCATTCATATTATTACATGCAAGCGTGTTTGATTTATGGACCAAGTTTTCGGACCCCGTTCCAGGGGGCGCTGTCTAGCCCCCTGCCACGCCTAGGTACCATCTTCAGCCCGGGCCTGATGGCTGTGGGATATGACCTGTGTGCAAAGTTTCAAGAGTTTTCAAACCCGTTAAGGGCCTCAAAAGCCATTAAGAGTCTCAAAATCATCAAAAAAAAAAAGAATTTTAAAGTTTGATGCGTTGCCACGGCAACAGTATCAAAGATATCAAGAATCCATTCACAGGTCTTCATCTGCCATGTATTTACATTATACAGATGAAGTTTGAAGCAAATCGGGTAAAAATAAGAGGTTGATTTTAAAGCATTTTGAAAGTGACACACTTCCTGCTGCCAGTTGGTGGCGCTATAACTTTGACTCGAAATAGTCACATCCATGTGATCGTCCTCTTACAGCGAACACACTGATGAAGTTTCATAAAGATCAGTTAATGTATGCTGAAGTTATAACACACTTCCTGTTTCACGTTTCTCGCCATAATTTTGTTTCCTCGCCACGGCCAAACCGTTTGAGATATCAAAAATCCCCTCACAAACTTTCATCCTCAATGTCTTGACTTCTTGCACACCGAGTTTGGTTGTGATTGGTAAACACATGCGTTGTAATTTGATGTATTTCTCCTAGGACAACTATTCAAACAACCCATAATTCTCAACTTCCATTTTAATTGTCGTAAAACTTAGAGCACGAAAGTTGTTTGGCCTGATGTGATCTATAATTGTACCGAGTTTCATATTAATTCACGCAAGTGTGTTTGATTTATGGACAAATGTTCGAATCCCAGTCCAGGGGGCGCTGTCGAGCCGCCCTGCCACGCCCGATGACCAGCTTCAGCCCGGCCCTGATGGCCATGGGTTCTGACCCGTGTGCAAAGTTTCAAGAGTTTTAGAGGATGTTAAGGCCCCCGAAAATGCCAGAGAAGTCGGACACAGCAAATAAAGGGTTAAAATTAACCTGACAGGCGCCCCTCCTCTCACTCACACAGAGAGACACTGAGACACTGGCAAAATTCTGAGATTTTCTCTACATTCAAACAAAGATATCTGACTTTCTGTGGGTCCTAGCTAATGAGTGTCAATTAGAAAGTTGTCCGGGTCGAGGAGTACAATATACATACCGATTTTTGTAACTCTAGTTAAAACTAACAACCCCACTTTTGTCAAAAGGTGGTGCTACTGAGCCCTCACCACGCCCGTTTCTGAAACTTTGCACATGTCTACTGGCTAATAAATGTGATGTGTCTGTCGAGTTTCATGCGATTTGAAGCATGCTAAGGGTCTCAAAAGCATCCTAAAAGAATGGTAAAGTTTGATGCATTGCCACGGCAACAGTTTCAAAGATATCAAGAATCCATTCACAGGTCTACATCTGCCGTATATTTACATTATACAGATGAAGTTTGAAGTAAATCGGGTAAAAATAAAAGGGTGATTTCAAAGCATTTTGAAAGTGACACACTTCCTGCTGCCAGTTGGTGGCGCTATAACTTTGACTCACAATAGTCACATCCATGTGATCGTCCTCTTACAGCGAACACACTGCTGAAGTTTCATCAAGATCAGTTAATGTATGCTGAAGTTATAACACACTTCCTGTTTCACGTTTCTCGCCATGATTTCGTTTCCTCGCCACGGACAAACCGTTCGAGATATCAAAAATCCCCACACAAACTTTCATCCTCAATGTCTTGACTTCACGCTGACCGAGTTTCGTCGAATTTGGATCAAAGCTCTAGGAGGAGTATTTCAAATACCATTGCGAGCGTTTTACAAACAAACCTCAATAGCCGACTTCCTGTTGGGCTGGGGTAAAAAGTAAGAGCGCGAGGTATAGATGAAACGATGAGATCAACATGTGTACCGAGTTTCATATTATTACATGCAAGCGTGTTTGAGTTATGGACCGAGTGTTCGGACCCCGTTCCAGGGGGCGCTGACGAGCCCCCCTGCCACGCCCAGGTACCATCTTCAGCCCGGCTCTGATGGCCGCGGGTTCTGACCCGTGTGCAAAGTTTCAAGAGTTGAAACTTTGGGCCTTAATAGGGCCATAGCAATAGGGCCTTCGCCCTTTCAGGGCTTGGGCCCTAATAATCGGAAGGAAAACAATAGGGCCTTCGCCCTTTCAGGGCTTGGGCCCTAATAATCCTAAGGAAAACAATAGGGCCTTCGCCCTTTCAGGGCTTGGGCCCTAATAATAATAATCGTTCGGAAAACAATAGGGCCTTCGCCCTTTCAGGGCTTGGGCCCTAATAATAATGTTAAGGGCCCCAAAAGTGCCCAAAAGGTAGCAAAATAATAATAATACTAAAGAAGAATAATAATCCCAAGGAAAACAATAGGGCCTTCGCCCTTTCAGGGCTTGGGCCCTAACAATAGGGCCTTCGCCCTTTCAGGGCTTGGGCCCTAATAATCCTAAGGAAAACAATAGGGCCTTCGCCCTTTCAGGGCTTGGGCCCTAATAATCGGAAGGAAAACAATAGGGCCTTCGCCCTTTCAGGGCTTGGGCCCTAATAATAATAATCGTTAGGAAAACAATAGGGCCTTCGCCCTTTCAGGGCTTGGGCCCTAATAATCCTAAGGAAAACAATAGGGCCTTCGCCCTTTCAGGGCTTGGGCCCTAATAATCGGAAGGAAAACAATAGGGCCTTCGCCCTTTCAGGGCTTGGGCCTAATAATCCTAAGGAAAACAATAGGGCCTTCGCCCTTTCAGGGCTTGGGCCCTAATAATAATAATCGTTCGGAAACAATAGGGCCTTCGCCCTTTCAGGGCTTGGGCCCTAATAATAATCCTAAGGAAAACAATAGGGCCTTCGCCCTTTCAGGGCTTGGGCCCTAATAATCCTAAGGAAAACAATAGGGCCTTCGCCCTTTCAGGGCTTGGGCCCTAATAATCCAAGGAAAACAATAGGGCCTTCGCCCTTTCAGGGCTTGGGCCCTAAAAATAATCGGAAGGAAAACAATAGGGCCTTCGCCCTTTCAGGGCTTGGGCCCTAATAATAATAATCCTAAGGAAAACAATAGGCTTTCGCCCTTTCAGGGCTTGGCCCCTAATAATCGCAAGGAAAACAATAGGGCCTTCGCCCTTTCAGGGCTTGGGCCCTAAATTATAATAATAATAATAGTAAAGAATAATAATCCTAAGGAAAACAATAGGGCCTTCGCCCTTTCAGGGCTTGGCCCTAATAATCCCAAGGAAAACAATAGGGCCTTCGCCCTTTCAGGGCTTGGGCCCTAATAATAATCCTAAGGAAAACAATAGGGCCTTCGCCCTTTCAGGGCTTGGGCCCTAATAATAATAATAATAATAATAATAATTAAAGCTGCAAGCAGCATTTAGCGGGGTTCAAGCAGTTTAGGCCGTTAAGGCCTTTAAGCACAAAAGCATCAAAAGACATTAAGGTTTAAGTTTCAATAATGGCAATTTACCATAGGGAATACATTGTTTTTAACATCTTTAACAGTTATAGCGCCACCTATAGTCCGATCTCCATGAAACTTTGCATGCTTGTTGAATAAGTTATGACACATGTGCTCATCAATTTTTGTGAAGTTCTGACTTTTCCTTTAGGATTTATAGGCTTTTGGGTGCATTTTGTCATGCCCCCTTTTATAAATGACCCTGTTATAGCAAAACAAATGACAAAGTTCAACTTTTTTTGATAATTATTGATTTAGAGAGTCCAAAGAATTATCCTAGACTGGTCTGGTTCCGATCGGGCAAAAAACCAGGGACTAGTTTGCAAAAGTACGTTTTTAACATATTCGTGAATATTTAACGAACAATTTGATTGACAGCAATGGTTCTTGAGGCAAAGTTGTTCAGCATGAGGAGATCTATCAATTGATATACATATTGTGGGGGTGTGTGCAACACCACGTGATAACAGAGCCATAAAACTCGTTAGCGCCAACTAGTGGCCGATTTCTTTCAAAATTCTTACAGACCTCTAGGGGCATAAGTCAAACATGCCCAACGAGTTTCGTTCCGATCGGCCTTCGTTAACCTTGTTTTATAGGTGCTCAAACTTCATTGGCCGATGGCGGCCATGTTTTTTGAGATACACCAATGTCCTCATACACATACATGGGGCCTTGGACAAAGACACTGCATACCAATTTTCAAGTCAATCGGACTAACGGTCATGTGGTCAGAGCCCTTTTTATGTTTTTTTCATGTTATAGCGCCACCTAGTGTTCAATCGTCGCTATTTTTTTACTGTGACCTCAAATTGAACTCTTACACATGTGTACCGAGTTTGGTGAAGATATCTCATTTATTTCTCGAGTTATAGCCATTTTAGTAAAATAGGCTCCTCCCACAACGTTTATTTTGCTTCCCCTAGCGACCGGAACGAGAAATTTCAACATTTTTTTGATAATTTTTGATCTTCAGACTCCAGAGAACATTTCTGCACTGGTTTGGTTCCAATCGGGTAAAAAACCAGGGACTAGTTTGCAAAAGTAGTTTTTCAACAAAATTCAAAATGGCGGAAAAATTTGCATACTGGAAATGAAATCGGAGATATACGTTTTTTTCGTCAAGTGAATAGCTTTCCAATGATATAAGACACTTGAGTGTACGACTTACGGTCTAGGAGTTATGAGCAGTTTCGCGCAATTGGTTGTTATAGCGCCACCTATGGGCCAATCGGGGTCATAATTTGATAACCTCTCCTCGATTTTTGTACTACCATCTGACAAAGTTTCAGAGCTCTAGCCCTTACGGTTTGGGCTGCACGACGCGTTTTAGGGGAGAATAATAATAATAATTAAAGCTGCAAGCAGCATTTAGCGGGGTTCAAGCAGTTTAGGCCTTTAAGGCCTTTAAGCACAAAAGCATCAAAAGACATTAAGTTTTAAGTTTCAATAATGGCAATTTATTATAGGGTATACATTGTTTTTAATATTTTTAACAATTATAGCGCCACCTATAGTCCGATCTCCATGAAACTTTGCATGCTTGTTGAATACGTTATGACACATGTGCTCATCAATTTTTGTGAAGTTCTGACTTTTCCTTTAGGATTTATAGGCTTTTGGGTGCATTTTGTCATGCCCCCTTTTTTAAATGACCCTGTTATAGCAAAACAAATGACAAAGTTCAACTTTTTTTGATAATTATTGATCTAGAGAGTCCAAAGAATTGTCCCAGACTGGTCTGGTTCCGATCGGGCAAAAAACCAGGGACTAGTTCGCAAAAGTAGGTTTTTAACATATTTGTGAATATTTAACGAACGATTTGATTGACAGCAATGGTTCTTGAGGCAAAGTTGTTCAGCATGAGGAGATCTATCAATTGATATACATATTGTGGGGGTGTGTGCAACACCACGTGATAACAGAGCCATAAAACTCGTTAGCGCCAACTAGTGGCCGATTTCTTTCAAAATTCTTACAGACCTCTAGGGCCATGAGTCAAACATGCCCAACGAGTTTCGTTCCGATCGGCCTTCGTTAACCTTGTTTTATAGGTGCTCAAACTTCATTGGCCGATGGCGGCCATGTTTTTTGAGATACACCAATGTCCTCATACACATACATGGGGCCTTGGACAAAGACACTGCATACCAATTTTCAAGTCAATCGGACTAACGGTCAGCTGGTCAGAGCCCTTTTTTAGTTTTATTCGTTTTATAGCGCCACCTAGTGTTCCATCGTGGGGATTTTTTTACTGTGACCTCAAATTGAGCTTATACATATGTGTACCGAGTTTGTTGAGGATATCTCATTTACTTCTCGAGTTATAGCCATTTTAGTAAAATAGGCTCCTCCCACAACATTTATTTTGCGCCCCCTAGCGACCGCAAAGAGACTTTTTCAACATTTTTTTGATAATTATTGATCTTCAGACTCCAGAGAACATTCCTGCACTGGTTTGGTTCCGATCGGGCAAAAAACCAGGGACTAGTTCGCAAAAGTAGTTTTTCGACAAAATTCAAAATGGCGGAAAAATTTCCATACCGGAAATGAAATCGGAGATAAACGTTTTTTTCGTCAGGTGACCAGCTTTCCAATGATATAAGACACTTGAGTGTACGACTTACGGTCTAGGAGTTATGAGCCGTTTCGCGCAATTGGTCGCTATAGCGCCACCTATGGGCCAATCGGGCTCATAATTTGATAACCTCTCCTCGATTTTTGTACTACCATCTGACAAAGTTTCAGAGCTCTAGCCCTTACGGTTTGGGCTGCACGATGCGTTTTAGGGGAGAATAATAATAATAATAATAAAAATCAATACAATTACAATAGGGTTTCAGCACTTCGTGCTTGAACCCCTAATTAAAGCTGCAAGCAGCATTTTGCGGGGTTCAAGCAGTTTAGGCCTTTAAGGCCTTTAAGCACAAAAGCATCAAAAGACATTAAGTTTTATGTAGCAAGCATTATTTACCATGATAAACCATATTTCAATGTGATTTTTCATGATTTACCATGTTCTAGTATGATTTACCATGAATCTAACATGAGTTTCCATAGTTTACCTTGATATACCATGTTATAGGATGGTTTACCACAATATAGCAAGTGAAAAGACTATTAATAAGAAAAGTGGCCAGCAGAGGGCAGTAGAAGACCACTTATTGGCACACTTCCATTTTGAAATACTTTGTTTCTCCAATATTCTGCACTAAAGCAAACCATTTTTTTCATGTTAACTTCATAAAGCATGCTTACACACAAATGCACGCACACGCACACACACACACACACATTTATGCTTATAAGTATAACACACCGTTGCCATGAAAAACAGAGCGTTGCCATTGATTCTAAACGTAGAGACAGAACGGACTATTTTTCTTTTTTATCGGCAATCGTTTTTTAAATCAATAAACTCCTGTTTATATCTATATTTTGAGTCAAATTATTGATTTACTTGGTAGGTAGCAATGTAATAAGCAGATGAGCAGCTGAGCGTCTATTCATCGAGCCAACGTGCAAACATCGCAAATAAAAGTGAAAGTAAGTCACAGAGGCTTAACACACAATCATCTTCAAGTAAAGAAACGAAATTATCTTACCAGCGCTGTTGCCACTCTTTTATTGATGTCTTTGATTTGGAAATTAGCTGATAATCAACGAAATGCAGCTCAAATCTGTTGCTTTTGGTGGCGTGCAAAATCCATTAAATCTGCATATAACGCAGGAGGTGAAGATCGGATTTATATCCGTTTTGCAAAAACACATTTATGTGGCCAGGTGTAAATGGAATCGGTACTTATTATCCGGATAACTTATCTAGATACAGATCGCATTTTAATACCAGGTGTAAATGGGGTCTCAGTTAACAACATAGGCTACTGCCTATAAAAATCTAAATAGAGTTTTTATAATTCTGACATGTTAAACAACCTCAATTATTTTTCCTGAACACCATCACGATTGAAAATGTGACATTGATTTCCTACAACAGTTCAATAAACAGTAAAAATGAAATCACTTACATTTTAGATGCTATATTGGCTGTTTTTGTTCTGTTTCAGCAGCGAAAATAGTTCCAAACAATAATCACAGCAGGTAGCAATGTAATAAGCAGGGTAATGTAGAGCGAGGCGGTTGTTATAGCGAATACAAACCCACAGGCTTTGCGTAATCCCTAACTTATTCTGTCTGTTAAGCGTCCTCCACTGTGGTGTTGGGGTTCATAATGTTCACAATTGTATTTTATTAGTTGTTGGTTTAACCATGGTTCATGAGGTAATGGCTGACTGTTATTTTCTTCTCAATGACTTTTCTTGTTACATGTTCATTGCTGGATTCATAGAAAAACATCAACCAATATTGCATACTCATAATTATTATAATGAATATAATTAAAGAATTCATACACTATAATACACACAAATGCACGCACACGCACACACACACGCACACACACACACACACATTTATGCTTATAAGTATAACACACCGTTGCCATGAAAAACAGAGCGTTGCCATTGATTCTAAACGTAGAGACAGAACGGACTATTTTTCTTTTTTATCGGCAATCGTTTTTTAAATCAATAAACTCCTGTTTATATCTATATTTTGAGTCAAATTATTGATTTACTTGGTAGGTAGCAATGTAATAAGCAGATGAGCAGCTGAGCGTCTATTCATCGAGCCAACGTGCAAACATCGCAAATAAAAGTGAAAGTAAGTCACAGACGCTTAACACACAATCATCTTCAAGTAAAGAAACGAAATTATCTTACCAGCGGTGTTGCCACTCTTTTATTGATGTCTTTGATTTGGAAATTAGCTGATGATCAACGAAATGCAGCTCATATCTGTTGCTTTTGGTGTCGTTCAATCCATTAAATCTGCATACGCGGGAGTTTAAGATCGGATTTATATCCGTTTTGCAAAAACACATTTATGTGGCCAGGTGTAAATGGAATCGGTACTTATTATCCGGATAACTTGTCTGGATACAGATCGCATTTTAATACCAGGTGTAAATGGGGTCTCTTATTTTTCCTGAACACCATCACGATTGAAAATGTGACATTGATTTCCTACAACAGTTCAATAAACGGTAAAAAAATTAAATCACTTACATTTTAGATGCTATATTGGCTGTTTTTGTTGTGTTTCAACAGCGAAAATAGTTCCAAACAATAATCACAGCAGAACCACGGCACATGTCACAGGAACACTCGACGTGTTTTCATTACTGAATCATTCTGCATTTTGAACGAATCGATTGAGTCAAAGATTCAAAGACGCATTCAAAAACATCGGTCTCATTCTTGAATGATCAGCCGTTTGAACGAATCGTTTGAATGAATGAATTGAATGACTCACTCATTAAGACGGTCGCCTGCCACCACCTACTGGCGGTTTAGTGTTAAATGTTTAAAAGTAGTATCATTCTTTCCCAGTTTCTTATGTAAATTTAAATAAATGTCATAACATTATTTTATGCAATTGTGATTTTTCAGTGTAAATGATTTAATTTGATCAGCCCCTAGAGTAACAGCCCATAGTGTCTTATTATTCGAAATAATACACCAGAATTTATAGTTTACCCACCTCTTTTTTACCACTACACCTCTGACCATAGTGTACATTAATTTACCACGTTCTAGCATGATTTATCATTATTTACAGTGATTGGGGCTTGGATGATTGGATTTTAATGTGATTCTAGGAATATAGTATAGCTATTTACCACGTTAATAGCAATTATGTGAAGATTCAGAACAACTGAAGTGATAAACTTTGACAAAAAAAATGATTGTGTTCAATATTTCACTAAATGTGATTGCAAATGTTAAAATAGTTAATTAATAAAGTCATAATATTAATTATAGTTGAGTAGTGAGACAATTACTATTTTGAACAGCAGAGGGCAGTAAAACACCACTTATTGGCTTAATAGACCATCATATAGATATCATTTCACCTTTTTAACTGTTATTTAGGCATATTCTGTCAGATCTGTCTGAAAATGTTCATGATTATTTAATGTCACATGTTCTGACTTGTTTATTGAAGAGATCAACGCTTTCAGGGACACTGAAAGTGTAGAAATAGATGGCTTCAACACACTAAATGTTGAAGCCATCCTATTATAGTCATCCACATGACGTAGTTCAACTTTTTCTTTTAATTATTTATCTAGAGAGTCCAGAGAATTGTACTGCACTGGTTTTAACATTATGATATGATCAGAGATGTACACACACACGCACACAAACACACACACACACACACACCTTTGGGATATTTCTTTGTAATCTAATGTTAAAAACAGTGACTATGTTAAAAACAGTGACAACAGTGGTAGGTATTCATATAATTTGTCTACAACTGAATGAGTGTGTGTAGATTTTAATTCAATATGACAGTTGTCATAGTACTTTGACTAAATGTGATTGTAAATGTTAAGTTAGTGAATTGATAAAGTCATAATATGAATTATACATGACAACTTAGTATTTTGAACAGCAGGTGGCAGTAAAACTCCACTTATTGGCTTAACAGACCATCATTTTCACCTTTTTAACTGTTCTACAGGCATATTTTGTCCGATCTGTCTGAAAATGTTCATGATTATTTAATGTCACGTGTTCTGACTTGTTAATTGAAGAGATCAACACTTTCAGGGACACTGAAAGTGTAGTAATAGATGGCTTCAACACAGTACATGTTGAAGCCATCCACATGAAGTAGTTCAACCTTTTCTTATAATTATTGATCTAGAGAGTCCAGAGAATTGTACTGCACTGGTTTTAACATTATGATATGATCAGAGATGGAAAACACCATTTACAGTCAATAATGGCAATTTACCATTGGAAATACATGGTTTTAAAGCTTTTTAACAGTTATAGCGCCACCTATGGTCCGATCTCCATGAAACTGTGCATGCTTCTTCAGCATGTTATGACACATATGCTCATCAATTTTTGTAAAGTTCTGAGTTTTCCTTTAGGATTTAAAGGCTTTTGGGGGCTTTTTGTCACGCCCTTTTGTAAATGACCCTGTTATAGCAAGACAAATGACAAAGTTGAACTTTTTTTGGATAATTATTGATCAAGAGAGTCCAAAGAATTATCCTAGACTAGTCTGGTTCCGATCGGGCAAAAAACCAGGGACTAGTTCGCAAAAGTAGGTTTTTAACATATTCGTGAATATTTAACGAACGAATTGATTGACAGCAATGGTTCTTGAGGCAAAGTTGTTCATCATGAGGAGATCTATCAATTGATATACATTTTGTGGGGGTGTGTGCAACACCACGTGATTACAGAGCAATAAAACTCGTTAGCGCCAACTAGTGGCCGATTTCTTTCAAAATTTTTACAGACCTCTAGGGCCATGAGTCGAACATTCCCAACGAGTTTCGTTCCGATCGGCCTTCGTTTACCTTGTTTCATAGATGCTCAAACTTCATTGGCCGATGGCGGCCATGTTTTTTGAGATACACCAATGTCCTCATAGATATACATGGGGCCTTGGTCCAAGACACTGCATATCAATTTTCAAGTCAATCGGACTAACGGTCATGTGGTCATAGCCCTTTTTATGTTTTTTTCATATTATAGCGCCACCTAGTGTTCAATCGTCGCTATTTTTTTACTGTGACCTCAAATTGAACTCTTACACATGTGTACCAAGTTTGGTGAAGATATCTCATATACTTCTCGAGTTATAGCCATTTTAGTAAAATAGGCTCCTCCCACAACGTTTATTTTGCTTCCCCTAGCGACCGGAACGAGAAATTTCAACATTTTTTTGATAATTATTGATCTTCAGACTCCAGAGAACATTTCTGCACTGGTTTGGTTCCAATCGGGTAAAAAACCAGGGACTAGTTTGCAAAAGTAGTTTTTCAACAAAATTCAAAATGGCGGAAAAATTTGCATACCGGAAATGAAATCGGAGATATACGTTTTTTTCGTCAGGTGAATAGCTTTCCAATGATATAAGACACTTGAGTGTACGACTTACGGTCTAGGAGTTATGAGTAGTTTCGCGCAATTGGTTGTTATAGCGCCACCTATGGGCCAATCGGGCTCATAATTTGATAACCTCTCCTCGATTTTTGTACTACCATCTGACAAAGTTTCAGAGCTCTAGCCCTTACGGTTTGGGCTGCACGATGCGTTTTAGGGGAGAATAATAATAATAATAAAAATCAGTACAAAAACAATAGGGTTTCAGCACTTCGTGCTTGAACCCCTAATAAAAATCAGTACAAAAACAATAGGGTTTCAGCACTTCGTGCTTGAACCCCTAATAATCCTAAGGAAAACAATAGGGCCTTCGCCCTTTCAGGGCTTGGGCCCTAATTATGTGCGTCATTCATCCGCTCCCATTCATAAATACCTCTGTCGTCGTCATGACAGAGCTCGACCAAACAAGTGCTTTCAGCTCAAAAATATGCAGATTCTGAGAAATATTTATTGATTATCATAGGTTTCTGTCAGATTTCTGTATAACGTTAGAGAAATTATATTTAT
Organism: Pimephales promelas; assembly: GCF_016745375.1. The sequence goes on along the minus strand of NW_024121276.1, from coordinate 240,246 downwards.
TGAATACACCAAAATGGGCCGATGTAATCATAGCGCTGGATACTCCTCGGATGTAGTGTGTTTTCAATACACACTGGCAGCCGGCGGGCGTCGTGTACACATAATTTATAACGCTAGTACATAATATATCACGAAGAAGAGCCACATGACCTGTGACACCTGAAACCACAACGAAGTTTCCAAAGATCGCTGAATACTTGCAGATAACATGATTGCAACGATATATGACGCATTATTTGTGTTCTTCAAGCCATGCAGATAACTTCATAATATATTACATTTGTAAGTTAATGTTAATCGATATAATCTTGATAGTCCAGAATACTATAAAATACAATATTTTATGTCCGTTTTTTTATCCGAAGCCAAGTCAGATCACAGAAGGTTATTTAAAGCAATCGACATGCATTATAAAGTAATTTTGGAGCAAAAACATGGTTTTATAATCTCATAAATTGCAGTGTATTGATGTGTGCTAAGCTAACATGCTACCTAACCCTCAGTATGCACCTGCCATCTATAGCTGTTATATTTATGTTTTTTTTTTAAATAGGATGTTTACTGAAATGTTTCTTTTTTTAATTTACAGTTGATAGCCTACAGTGTCAACAGAAGTGAAAACGGATCAAAGAAATTGAAGTGGTCAGCCTCAGCCCCTCTGTGGGTGTGTTTATTCTAAAGTGGCCAGCATTATTCACTGAAGCTCAGGTGAGAATTTCTTGTAATTTTTACTTACCACTAGTATACATTCATGTGAATACTAGTATACATTCATGTGAATACTATGAGAGCTGGTCTTTAATTTAAAATGTAAATTTTGGTCATTTAACTTCCTAGATCAAGGAGGAGTTTAGACGCATCACAACATATTCCTTGGAGGAGACATTCACACGGAAGCTTGATGAGTACTCACGAGGTCTTTTGCGGCTAATGCGCGCCAAAGGAGAAGTAGCTGGTTGCAAGATGTGTCCTCTGCTGGACACTTTAAATGACGTATGTAATTTTATTTTTTCACAAATATGTAATTATTGATATGAGTGAATTAAAACTAAAGTAATTTGTAAACAATTGATTTGTTGTGCGCAAAGTTGAGCTCCTTACCAACTTAAACCTTTTAACATCAATGTTTGAATTCGGTCTTATCCATCTATTTTCTTTACTGCTTTGTCCGTTCGGGTCACAAGATTTTTGAGCCAACCCAGCATTTATCAGGTGAAGGGGCAGTGTTCATTCTGGATAGGTCGCCAGTCTGTTGCAGGGCCGTAATTCGGTCTTAGTATATGTAAATCACTCCCCACTTCGCTAACATTCTAACATCACTAAATTGTATCTCCCTACAGACACAGAACATTGAGAAACATGAGATGCTGTTGTCTGCTGCCTCATTAAAGACAAGACTACCTTGGTGAAAATCAAGAAGATCTTTTCCATTACTACCAGGTATGTCATATTCATAACAGATTTTTGATTAACTCAAAGGATCCTCCTCTCTTCTTGTATCCACCTTCTCTTTTTGCCTTCCACTCCCCCTCTGCTCTCCTTTTAGATAAACTGAAATATATTGAAACAGCATCTTACATTAAATAAAAATGTGCATGCTTTTTGTTTGTTTTTTACATGTAGGAATGTGAGGACTACACAGACAAAAACATGAAGGTGATTGTGAAGCACAATGTCATGGCTGAGGAGGATCCAGATTTGTCTATTGTGATCGAGGGAAACCAAGTAATGGAATCACAGAGTTTAGATACAACAAAATGTGATTGGACTTCTTCCAGTACTGCTCTGATCTCCTCGCTTCTAGTTTCATTTTCTACTCTCTCCTCCTCCTAAAACAGCAATGTTTTATTATCCAACATTATTGAAACAACATTTGATAGTCCAGTGAGTTAACATGTTCATTACTTGAAATGTTGTGTAAAATTATTGTGCTGCACTGTATTTTAAGTGTTTCATATGAATTTTTGGATTAAAAACATTGATTTAATGAACCATGTGAATGTCTTTATTGTGGGGGGTACATTTTACCTTCTCTGAATAAGTAATTAGCTTTGATTTGAATAGATAATTTTTACCTAATTTTAATGAGTAAGTATAGCTGTTGATAAATGGAGGTAATTGTTACCCAATTTATGCAAGTATTTAATAGCTTTTTACTTCAGATAGTTTATACTCACTAATATGGATTAATTTTACCCCACCAAAGTCAATGCAAATTGTTACCTCACATTTTTTGGGTAAATTCTATAGATTAGTTTTTACAGTGTGGCAGAAATCAGATCTTGATGACATTCATAATAAGGGAAGAAAACTAGTTGATGACATGAAAGCAGAGTCTAATGGAGACTGTCAGTTTATTTATCATTTTACTAGGCAATATAATGTTTTCAATAAAACATGCAATGTAAAAGTAGGAAAGGCATTGGATGGATCAAAGCACGAGCTGTATGAGAAAATTCAAGAGATGCTGTTCAGTCATGAATATTGTTTAATGACCATAAATGGAGACATGTGCACTATCGTGAGACATAACGATTTCTATGTCGTTGTAGACTGGAATGTCCGTAACGCATGTGGTTTAGGCTCTGACATTGGTACATCAGTTCTTGTTTTTAACACAAACTGGCAAGACCTAGTTTTTCACATGCATAATTTAATGACGAGCTTGATCGCAGAGAAGTTTAGCAATTGTGGTATTAATATAGACATCATCTCATCAGATATACAATCTTTTGACATTAGTGAAGTCCTTGGAGAATGTACAGTCAAAGATACTGAACAAAGCCTGCCATCTACATCAAATGAAACAGGAAGTGTTCATTGCATTCGTGGATCATTTCATCAGGCTGATGAGCAGTTCCAATGGGGAGGAAAACAGTGTGTTGCAGTTAGTTTGGCTGCAATGGCAAAGCACAGTGTACGTAGTGTGTTCTCATGGGGAAAAAAAGATTTAGATAATGTTGTGATTGATGGTGACAGCTTGTATACCAGTTTACGTCAAAATGGTTCAATCAGTGATCCAACAGAGCACAAATTGTTGTGCATTCAAGATCTTCCTCAACAATACTCTTTTAATTCAAATGGATTTCAATTTGAGTATGGTGACTTTGTTTCTGGATTTGTAGATGTGGTTGACAAAGAATTTATTTTGTCTGGTGCATGTGTAACATTACGTGATGGTTTACAAACAATGTTTTTGAAAAACATGATACATGCTTTTTAACTTTAAATGGTTACACCTGTGGTATCATTAAGCAAAATGGGCAGTTTGCTATAGTAGATTCTCATGCACGTAGTAACACTGGGATGGTTGATAGTGATGGTTTTAGTGTGGTTGTATATTACAATACACTGAGCTGTATTTTAAGGCACTTTGAAAATTTGTCTGCTTGTATTGGAGGAAACCAAAAACTGTTTGAATTAAGTGGTATTTGTGTACATCAAGTTAAAAGCAGTAAAGCAACTGTCTGTGAATCACAAAAACAGCATCGTGTTGATAAGAAGAGGAAATTGCAGACTTCGAAAGAGACTTTGGAAGAAAATAAATTTGGAAGTGTGGTTGTGAAAAAACAGAAACAATGTTTCAAGGACAGCACTGAGGTTAGCAACTCAAATTTTGACATTTTTGACAATTCAGATGTAGTTTGCTTAGGAAATGGATTGAAAAGAAGGTATTCGTTTTGCTCATGTTACATTTTTTATCATTAGTTTGAATTAATTTGACAGACAGCATTCCCTGATGTGGACCAAGCTAGCGCCTTTCAGAGCTGCCAACTCTCACAAATTCACCGTGAGACACACAACTTTTCACACACTCTCACGCCACATCCATTTTGTCATGCACAGAAAAGGACACAGAGACCGATCTCAGCTCTCAGATTCTGTTCATTTTATTACGCAATTCAAACAGTTTTGATGCTTGTAAATGTTAGACGACAGATCCCTAGCGCACGTGAACGTGATCATCTCTACTAGCTAATGGTAAAAGAACACGAACACTGTTGAAAGATATGTTACAACTTACCAAAATGTATTCCTCATGCATAATATCGACCAATCATTTATTTAACTCATCCCTGAACTGAAATTTAGTAGTGGGCTGTATTTCCACACGACATCACGACATGACATCAGGTTCAAGTACACACAAGCCGGCGCGACTTACTCGTGGTTACTGCAGTTTGGCTGGCGGTAAGGTTGCCCGCCCGCATACCGCCTCCCATGGCCGAAACTGGTATTACGACACCTGCCGGGCCGGGGCTAATAATTTAGCATGCTAATTTAGGTTATATCTCGGCAGCACTATAACTTGTCAGTTTTTTAATGACATCATTGCACTTATTTCTTCTCATTCTTTTGATGTGTGTAGCTCATTTTTTGGATATGTTTACCTCAATTATTCCATATGGCACCTTTAATAGACAACATGTTTTCAAAAAATGAGCTTTACAACGTTGTCAGAGCTAATGATAATATTATTAAAATTTAGCACGTTTTAAGCCCCATTTAAAATGTGGCTAGTAAAAGTACTGTGTGGCTAGTAATTTTGGAAAACCACTAGCCACATTGGCTAGTGAGCAAAAAAGTTTATGTCAAGCGCTGGTTGTAACCGATGATCAATTGATCTTCACAGACCACATTGCTAGAACTTGAAATATTTACTACTTTTTAAGTACTGGATGGATCTTTCTTTGTAAGGAACTGAGGAAAGAAAATGTCCATGCTACGGAAATTACTACGGTTATAGTAGACCATTTGGGGACTTTTGTCATCTTTCAACACACCATGCTTTGGGACACAATTATTGTAATTGCACCATGTCAGGATGAACCTTGATGACATCCTGAACTGATATCAATCAATGGCAGTGATTTACATCAGATAATAGTAATTCTTTCTAAAAATAAAATTTTCATTTGGCCAAAATGTATACATTGAAACCTAAACATTACAGTTTTCATAATCCTCAGTTTCATGTGAGTTACAGGTTGCTGGAAGGGGATAACTGAAATAACTGAGGTCAGCCCTCACACCCCTAAATGCATCATTAAAGAAGAGACACATTAACGTTAAAGATTACGACATGATTTTTTATTACTTTTATTATTTTAACTAAATATATATATATATATATATATATATATATATATATTAAAATAATAATAATAATATGTGCAAAGATGCATAATTTATAATAAACACTGCAACATTCCATAAACAAAAACAATTGCCAATTTTAATTTTGTGGTGACTTTAAAGTGGTGGGTATTGTTGGGGATTACTACAGGGATTGAGTGCACTTGGAGATCTAAGAAATTAATTATTGACACTTGTCACTGACATGCTTTGAAGATTTAATAATACAGATAAAAAAAAAGTACTTTAAGTGTGGTAGATTTTTTTTAATTAACAGTTTTTGTGTGTAAATTAACCTGTAGGCCTTTGCCAAAACGGATGTAGGCCTATTTGTGTTCATAATGTGTTAAAAAAGGTACAACATGCATCAAGCTGCATAAATCTACAAATTTGGTAAACGAGGTTTAGTCATTGTTGTTACACTGAATGTAGGCTATTAAATAGTATCTTACATAAAGTAAACAATTACATAAAACATTGGATTAATGTTGGGTCTTCATATCATGTTCAAGCTAGTCACACGAGCCAATTATTTATGAATGTCCTCAAACCTTTTTGGTTTTCGAATGCCATAGAATCAAAATATCATAACATTATCAAAAAGCCCTTTTTTAAGAGTATGAACCTATCTCCTATTTTCTACATAGCTGTCCCTTTTAGGTTATACAACCGTCATATATTGAATTGAATCATTATATAAGTGCGCTATATAACACACCAATAGGACCTCAATCCTGACGTCACGTGCTTCTTACGTGAATGAGAGCGAGACAGACGGACAGACAGACGGTAATCTTTCCCGTGTTAGTGCGAACTAAATGTAACATCGCAACTGTCTCCGTTTTGTTAAAACAAGTTATTCATATTTCCAGTGGCTCGTAAAAGACATGGACATTCTCTAGAAGTATCAGAACAAAAGAGTCCCGGAGAAGGACTGCTTCGAAAGGTAACGATATTCCGATCGAAGTGTTCTCGAGGATTACCCAGAGTGCCGCTACCGGAGACATCGGGTCTTACATAAAACGAATGGGTCATCTAAACGTCGGCCATGAAAATGGTTATATATACTTTGCTATTTTTATCGTTTTCCTAAATAACAATTAGCATTTCATGTGGAGTAGCAGAAAATGGATTCTGGGATTCAAAATCACACCGAACATTATGTGCACGACCTCTCTAACCCGACCGCACCGGGTTTGTGTGCAGAAATGCTCGGGGTGGCGGACGAGGCATGCCGGGCTGGAGACTTCGATCTGGCCGCGGATATCTATTCCTCTCAGCTAGCCGAGCTCGAGCACACCGACCGTGGTCTCTGTCTGCGGAAAGCTGATGCCCTGGCCCGTGGGGGACGCATAGGCGATGCGTTGGATTCGTACTGCATCGCTGCAAACCTTCAGGCACTGAGTCCCAATGAACTGCAGGTTTTAGTTGAAGTCATAGCGCATAAGATACGTACGAAAGAGCAGTGTGACAGTAATACAATAAACGTGGATTGTAACACCGAAAACAGATGTTTTGAGAGTGACGAGTTAGAGGAAGAGCAGAACTTAGATTTGTTTTCATGTCGCCTTTGCAAGTGCTTGTTAACGGAGCCGACGTCTTTGGTGTGTGGACACACTTTCTGTAAGCGCTGTGTGGAAGATGATTTAGCTAAAGAGTGCAGAAGCTGTCGTTTAAAAACGAACAAAACACCAAGAGAATTAAATGTGGACGGACTCAGAATAAATGTTATTGTCAGTGGTTTGATTGACAAATGGTTCAAATCAGAAAGCAAAGCGAGACGATACTGGTTGGAGGGGGAATGTCTTTGGAAAAAACAGGACTTATCCAACGCCATATCGAAGTTCAACAAGGCGATGGAACTAGGTAAGACTATTTTATTCTTATGTATAAGCGGCCTTTCACCCATTTATTGCAGCGAGTATTTTATAAAGAACTGACCTACTTTCCGAGAGACGGAAGAAACAGCCACAGGGGGCGACATTGTGCACCGTGCGCTCTCAAAGATGTTTTGTAACAACGTGACTAATATAATTTAAATATATTGAATTGGGGTTCATTGAGCTGTCAGTATGGTAAAAGGTAGGTACACTAATGTCTTGTTGATTACAATTACCAAACAACAACCATTATCGTTGAATTTGTTGCATGTTATTATCAGCCCATCCCAAAGTCTTCCAAACAGTATGTCTACACATTTAATTATGCACAATAATGATTATTAGTGAATTAATGCTGACATTTTGTTTACAAATTAATTTTGTTCAGGTTGCTGTGTTAGGCTAGCCTGGCTCGCCCCAGACATATCATTGAGAATGAGACGTGGTCTGGAAACCACATGTTCATTTGCTCGTATTTGAGACGTGTGCTGTGTCTGAAATCACCCATTACTCCTATATAGTGGACTATATAGTGAGCTCGCCATTTTGTTGTGCTGTCCGAATGTATAGTGATGATTATTATACCATATATAGTCCACTCAATGTATCCCAGAATGCATTTTGAAAAGTAGTGTACAACCGATGGTCACTAACCTAAGCCCTACATACCATCATGCATTGCGCTGATCGTAAAAATAAGTTGTAACTTATTTTTACCATCAGCGCAATGCATGATGGTATCATGTATGTGTGGAGTAGCGCATTATAACAAAAACGGCCAGAAATCACTTTTTAAATTTTTGAGAAATGAGCTCAATATAATGTAATGTATTTTAGGGCTGCAAGTAACGATTATTTTGATAATCGATTAATCAGACGATTATTTTTTCGATTAATCGATTAATCGGACAAAAATTATATTTCATTTTTTTGTTTATTAGAACTAAATAAAACCCTAAATCAGGGTTGTGACGAGCAGGGTGAGGCCTCATTGATCTGATAATCACTAATTTGTGTATTAAAATCTACTTAATACAGACAACTTCATTATAAAGAAAAACAACAAATAAAATATATATGACCATAACCAAAATATATGACAAAAATGCTATTGTAAACTAGATTAGTGGATAACTCAGCAAAACTTAGCCTAGAAAAATCACAAGTGCACAATAATTGTATAAAATCTGAACATTTAGTGAAAAAAACATTCCTTAGTGGGGAACAAATAAGAGAGACAAGAAGTGTACCACTAAATTTGGTAAAACGTTACACATTGCTCTTTGTATTGTTGTAAAATAACAACGTAAAAATAAGATGCACAGCTGTTTTAAATGTAAAGCACAGCTGTTTAGTGAGGCAGCAACATATAATAGATAGGACAGAACAAGAAAGGCTATTAATAAGCTTTCATTGCGCAAAAGTATTATGACATGATTGTGAAAGACTCCAAAACAGTGCTGAACACAGCGTGAATGATGCGCTTGAAGCAACACGGAGTCACAGGGCGGCGCGCAGCTCTTCGAGTCCGCCGCTTTGAAAAGTTAAAAGCACCAAGGAAAGAGAAAGACCTATCAATGCATAGTGTATTATACAGTATCTATGCAATAGTTTATTCAGCATTTTCTTTTAACAGTTTTAAATTTAGGCTACTGCATGTGCGCGTGAAGAACAATTATAGTGTGCTGACTCTACTCTAGTGTTGTGATCTAACCAGTGACGGCTGGTGAAAAATATTGTAGGTGGGGCTGTGTGTTGTGGGGGGGTGGGGGGTCTTGGGGTTGTCAAAAAAATCTTGCGAGCGCAAGGCGCACCTGTCGGATTCTGCAATCGCGCGCAGTTGCTCTCCACAACTGCGCTGATCAAAAGCACGATGGGAAAATGACTTGCTGACGACACAGCTTAAAGGGCATATTGCAGGTTAGAGGACCCAACGAGTCAATGCATAGAAAAACAATGTAGGAACTAGATTTTCTTTAAAATATACAGTGCCCTCCACAATTATTGGCACCCCTGTTTAAGATGTGGTTGAGGACTTTTAAAAATTCTCCCTTTTTTTTAAACAACATAGAACCCAAATGCAAAAAAAGAGAAAAATCCAACCTTTTATTCAAGTACATTACTTTGGTGGTAAAAAAAAATGTAAAAATTTAGAAAATAAAAACTTCAAATCCTGTGTCCCACAATTATTGGCACCCCTAACAATTCCGCTGAAAAATGTAATTGATTTTTTAAAAAAATATATATTTTCTGTAGTTGCTAATGTTGGTCAGGATATCTAGGAACTTTTAATTAGTAATTCATGACTTCCTATTTCCCTGGGGTATAAATATGACATGACACAGAGGCCTAATTCTCTTACCCATTTGTCAACATGGCAAAGACAAGAGAACACACCATTCAAGTAAGGCAGATGTGTGATGACCTTTATAAGTCAGGCAATGGCTACAAGAAAATAGCCACTCACCTTATATTGCCCATATCTAAAGTTAGAGGAATCATTAAGAAGTTTAAAACAACAGGAACAGTGACAAACAAGGCTGAAAGAGGTCCCAAGTTTATCTTGCCACAACGCACTGTGAGGAGGATGCTAAGAAAAGTAAAAAAAAGTCCTAAGCTCACTGTCACAGAATTGCATCAAATAGTGGCATCTTGGGGTCACAAAATCTCCAAAACAACCATCAGACGCTCTCTACATGCCAACAAGATGTTTGGGAGGCATGCTAGGAAAAAGCCTTTTCTCACTAACACTGACAAACGTAAACGTCTGGAGTTTGCCAAGCGGCACTGGGACTTCATCTGGGATCGTGTGCTTTGGTCGGATGAGACTAAGATTGAGCTTTTTGGCAACAAACACTCTAAGTGGATCTGGTGTAAAACAAAAGATGTGTATGCCGAAAAGTACCTCATGCCCACCGTGAAGTATGGTGGAGGATCTGTGATGCTGTGGGCCTGTTTCTCTTCCAAAGGCCCTGGGAACCTTGTTAGGGTGCATGGCATTATGAACGCTTTGAACTACCAGGACATTTTAAATAAAAACCTGATGGCCTCTGCCAGAAAGCTGAAGATGGGTCGTCATTGGGTCTTTCAGCAGGATAATGATCCAAAACGTGTGGCAAAATCTACACAAAAATGGTTCAGTCACAAACTCAAGGTCCTCCCATGGCCATCTCAGTCCCCAGACCTCAATCCAATCGAAAACCTGTGGGGTGAGCTAAAGAGGAGAGTGCACAAGAGAGGGCCCAGGATACTGGATGATCTAGAAAGATTTTGCAAAGAAGAATGGTCAAAGATCCCTCTCTCTGTGTTCTTCAATCTTGTGAAATGTTATAGGAGGAGATTAAGTGCTGTCTTGTTGGCAAAAGGGGGTTGTACAAAGTATTAACATCAGGGGTGCCAATAATTGTGGGACACATGATTTGAAGTTTTTATTTTTTTAAATTTTTAATTTTTTTTTACCACCAAAGTAATGTACTTAAATAAAAGGTTGGATTTTTCTCTTTTTTTGCATTTGGATTCTATGTTGTTTAAAAAAAAGAAAGAATTTTTAAAAGTCCTCGACCACATCTTAAACAGGGGTGCCAATAATTGTGGAGGGCACTGTACGTATAAACACGCTACAGAAGCTTCTGCAGTCGTTTTTCGTGAGAGAATTTTACTTCCTCGTCTGAAAATGGGCGTGGCGGGCGTGACGCAATGAGCGGGAGATCCGTCGATTCACACAACAGGAAAACAATGAATCGCATGACATTTCGGACGCTGAGGAAAATACTCATGACGGATCAAGCCATAAAGTTATGAGCCTGCTATGCTAAAGAGATCAGGGACAGGCCAGGATAATGTCAGACAGAATGGTCAGAGAAAATTGAGCTGTGATGTGAGGAGAACCAGTGGAGAACAGGACAGGTGCCTTTTAGGTGAGAGACGTGCTTATAGGCTATACACGTTCGCTAACGATATACACTGTGCTCACAATATTGTACAGATTATTATGATCCTATAACAGGCCAGCAGACATTAGTATGTTTAGGGTAGATTTATATACTATTAAATGTATAAAAACTTTACTTGAGTATATTTCTATACTAAAAGCATAGGCTATACTCAGGTACATTTTTAATACATATTTTTCACCTAGGTTATAACATAAACAGAACATTAAAGATTTGAGTATTTAAACAACCAATTTTGTTTTTCAATTATAAGTTCTATTTAGGGCATGACATGACTAAGTTACCTATATACCACTATTTGATGCCATTGGTAGTATACGACGATCAATATTCTTGCTTCGGCATACCATGATGTTGAACTCCATCATATCGCCGGGATGCTATAGTCATTTGATCTGAAGTGAACGCTACACACGACCGCGTTTTCCGAGCCGATGCAGAAGAGAAATCCCGTCTCTTCACCTGCTCAAACCGCACCAGGAACGAAAGATAGGCTATATAGCACCGTCACTTTTATTGTAATGGAAACTTGTGGACTCGATCTTGAAGTCCTGACAGGCTGGAGTTTTTGCAATCTCCACAAACACAATAATTTACCATGACGATGATAAATTAAAATCCAAAAACTAACGAAAGCACACTGACTGACGAGCGCTCTCACTGAACACCAGCCTACTCTGCACTGAGCCGAGGCTGCGGCTCCCTGATATGACGTCAAATGACGCGATGTTGAAAAAAAGCCGTTTTTACTAGCAGTCCAAGAAACGCTCACTTTATCTTCTAAATTAGTGCCCTTATGTTGTTTTAAAACATTTTAAATCCTGCATTAACTTTTCATATGGTATTTTCATACAAGGTTATCTATAAATTTAAAAAAAAAAATTTACCTGCAATATGCTCTTTAATGCTCATTGGTTTAAACAACAGTGATGAATTGTTCTCTTTTAAAATGTTTGATTTTAAAACTGATATCATGTTTTATGTGTATACATATGGGTGAATAAACTCTCTGACAAGTGCCATATGGATTATTATGTGATGTAATTTTTATTAAAACAATATATAAAAACATGTCTGTATTAAAGAAAAAATGATAACACATATTTGGAATGTAATTAAATAACAAGTACTTTGGGTGTCTTGTTCATTATATTTATTTTCATATAAAAGCAACAGAACTTAAATCACATCCAGTTTATTAGCATCACGTGCATGAGTGTGAATCCTGTGAATCCCGCGATATCAGACTTTGATCTCACAGGTGTCTGATCCACTGTGAGAACCAAGATCTGCCCGGATTGACTGCGCTTTTTTCACTTCTCCCCTCACTGCAGCCGTCTACTCTCGCATGCATTTTAGGCGAGGCAAGGCGCATCTCAAACAAGCCTAATGTCAAGGATACTTCCTTTTGCAGGACGGGTCTTTCCAAGTCATTCCTTCAGAGGCTAGCCGAGGCTCCTCCTTTCTTTTACTTTCTATCGGCTCCTCTTTAGCATTGGGAAAACATGTAAATGGAACAGGCTAGAAAGTGCACGTCATTGCGTCATTAGATCAGTGAAAGGTCTGCTTTCGGTGCTGCAAAAATGGTAGTGCAACTGGTTTGGTTGCTGTACCGCACTGTTAAAACACACTTGACAGTCCTTATTTTGTCTTGTCAGCCCTCATTGAAATAAATAAATAAAAATAAGAGATAATGTATAGCGAGACAGTTATAGCGAATGCAACCCCGCTAACGCGAAGCTGTAAAAACCGTATCCGCTGTAAAAACCGCCTCGCAACACATTTTCCCTCCAATAACATGACTACCTACCAAATAAATCACTAATTTGACCAAATAAATCAATAACACAAAATATTGATTTAAAAAGGAGTTTATTCATTTAAAAACGTTTATATTAATGTTACCGGAGTGAACAATAGGGGTGGGAATCTCTAGGCAATCTCTCGATTCAGAGGGCTGCGATTCGATGCTAAATCAATTATCTGAATCTTTTTGTGTGTGTGTGACTATAACTACTTTGCTTTAAAAGTACAAAGTAATGACCCATAAAGAATTAATGTACAATATGTTTTATTAACATTGCAAAGAACCAACAGGAAAATAAATGTGTACCTGACCTAGCAACATACTTGTTGTAGTAAATTAATAATATAACAACAACCGGTACAGTCGAGTGTTTTTCCTCTGGGTGGAAACGCGTCATATGGCTTCTCCTATTTGTCGTGTTTCCGAAATATTTTAGTTTTATTCTACAAAGCTTACAACTAGTGTGGCTCTTGTCCAGCTCCTTTCCCCCTTCAACTTCAGAAGCCAAAATATTTCCACACGTCAGCTTTTAACGAGGGTGTTTGGAATGGATCTCGTGTTTTATCAGCCATCGAGTCTCTGTTATGTGCACGCCACAGACGGTCCGGCCTCTGCACTTCCGTGCTTCAGAGTTCCGTCTTTTGCATTCTTTCAATATTACATTATTATAAACGTATATCTAAAAAAGACATTTGTGAATCGATTCAGAATCATCCAAGTCTGCATCGCGATGCATCTAAAAATCGTTTTTTTCCCCCCACCCCTAGTGAACAACTGCGTCCATAGCAACATGATCTAGTTGTTAAAACACATGAAATGGTAAAATATGTGATCAACAAAAAAGGCTAACGTTATGTGAAGTAAAAATTAAAAAAAGGTATCAAAAGGTAACTTCGCGTCCGCTGCCAAGATGGATCCATAGATAGTGTTCGACACATAGACAGTAAAAGAAATGGACACAACGACCCCCTAGATTTCAATGGAGAGAATTGAAGCACAATAGGAGCACTCACTTCCTGATAGCCAAGTGTTCTGCGCAGACTCAAACTGAGCTTGACGACTTAGATGTCACGTGAGCAACCTGACTGACAGTTGTAAATCTTCTAGTAGCTGTGCCAAGACAAATCTGAATCACCGAATGTTGATCTTGCAGAGACGGCGAAGTTGTATTGAATAGATACGAAAATGACTCGAGGGGATAGTATTTTATAGTATGGTTCATAGGCTCATACTAAAGTCTTTTTTGGATGTAATTACAATATGACATGATAAAAGAAGTGCCTAAAATCATCTTTAAAATAGCTACTTTAGGATTGTAATCGTTTGAGTAGCTTATCTGCAGTTCTAGTAATTTTAGTTAATTAGTTTAGCTTATTTTGAACATGTTTATTATGTATATATCCATTAGATTAAAATATTTGGCTAGTACTAGGCTACACACACAGACACACACACACATATATATATATATATATATATATATATATATATATATATACAATCAAAAATAACTGATAAATAAATACATGGCTACATCTCAGCACAGTCTTACAAAATTATTAAAAATTATTTCAAACATAGGCACATATGCACACATACATGCATAAACGGACACATTTACAATTTTTTCCCTTCTTTTTCGTTTCCCTCTACATCAAACAGAATAATAACCCATCCAAAAAAGACTTATTAGTATGAGCCCAGGAACCATACAATAAAATACTATCCCCTCGCCTCGAGTCATTTTCGTATCCATTCAATATTACATGTTACCATATAATATTCCAATATATAAAGAATTGTGAGCTAGGTGTTAAATCATGTTAGCCTGGCTGCGCCCTCCTACGCACTTCCGCTCAATTTAATTTTCCTTCAGTACTACGTCTGTGTCACGGGGTGTGGTGGAGTGCAGGCTGAGGAAGACAGACTGAAGAGGCAGATGCTCCAATACAAATACTTTACTAAATAATTCAACACGGGTACAGGTTCAGGAAGACGGGCAGGACACTCACACAACACAGTGTAACATTAACATTGACCGACAAAGACTGAAGGAAACTGAGGGAACTAAATAGACAGGGGAATCAAACATAACAAGGTGGAAAACAGGTGTAACAGATGAACAGGACGCTGAACGGGAGGCTGATGAGGGAGTGAGTTCAGGTGTGCAGACGAGAGGATCATGGGAAGTGTAGTGCTGAAGACAAGACAGACTGGTGCAGACGGAGGACTGTGACAGTCTGGGACTGCTGTATATTATTAGGTTTCCGAAATCAACTTTTTGTAGGACCAATCAGCGAATAGAGGGAGTGGCTGAAAACAATGGCAGTGTTCAAATAAATAAAAGTTCAAAATAAGCCTATAATCAATGACGTGGAGAGTCAACATTTTTTTAACCCTCAGGTGCTCTTCGGTCATTTCTGAGCGAAGGTCATGATCCGAGCAGGCTAAGTGGTCGTAAAAAAATAGTCACACTTGTGCTCTTCAGTCAAAATGACCGACCATAGGAAATGAATGGGAAATTGACAAAAACACAAAAACTTTGAGAATTTTTGTGTGTACAATCTACAAATCGGCCACGATGCAGAAAAAAAGTGCTCAGCATTGAAGGGGTGACACTGTAAAACATCAAGAGTGCAAAACAGACATACCCACCCCTACGCACACACATACACACACACTTTTATACACAAAAACACCAATAAATTGTGATTAAAGAAACTTTTATGTGACTTAGGTGACTTTTATGGCATTGGGTATGTGAACACACAAAAAAATTGAGGTCACGATTCGAGCAATTTAAGTGGTCGTAAAAAAATGAGCCACACTTTTGCTCTTCTGTCAAATATGACAACCCATAGGAAATGAATGGGAAATTGATACAAAAAAAAAAATTCTCTGATTTTTTTTTGTATGTACAATCTACAAATCGGCCACAATTCTAAAAAAAAAAAGTACACTGCAAGAAAGGGGTGACACCCTACAACATCTAGAGTGCAAAACAGACACACCCACCAACACACACACATACAAACACACGTTTATACACATACACACCAATAAATTTTGATTACAAAAAGTATGTTTTGAATTTTTTAAAATCACAGCTTCATCGCGATGTTACGAAACTTGGTGACTTTTATGGCATTATGTATGTGAACACACAAAAAAATTGAGGTCATGATCTGAGCATGCTAAGTGGTCTTAAAAAAAAATAGTCACACTTGTGGTCTTTGGTCAAAAATGACCCCATAGGAAATGAATGGGAAATTGTAAAAAAAAAAAAAAATTGTGAATATTTGTTTTTTGTCATTTTTTTAAATAAGAAATAGTTTTTGAGATTGTTTCAACTATATATACAAATCCACCACCAACAACAAAAATGTGTTCATAAACAGCTGGGGAATTCACATGCCTCTCAATAGAGAGCTGTACATGCCATCAAGTGGTTACACCATGATTCTACGCTTTTTCTCTATACTGTAACCAGATGGTGCTAATTTTCTTCAAAAAATATTTTTTTTCTGAAGGCCTAGACTCTATATTAAACTAAAATACTGTTTTGAGTATTTCACACGTTTATATATATTTAAAGGTATTGTATTAAAAACTGGATATATGTTGTTGTTCTGTAAGTTAGCCATCTCGTCACATTTGCCACAGAAGCACCTGTATGACAAGTAAACATGACGCCACAGGTCCCTCGCATAAATGTAATTTCGCTTGTAGTTGCAAACTTCACAGTATGTGTATGTAATTTCAGAAAAATTGCGTCAGCATTAGTGTTTGTGTGTGTCTGTGTGTGTGTGTTGCACATGCCCATCATTTCAAAGGGGACGCGATTACAACGCTATAAGTACATAAATGTATCAAATAACCATACCGAGACGTACTGGTCCATTCTCATTTGTGTTTATTCTGCCGGAGTCTCTTCGTACTATTTATATATTCCGATTCAAAGGTACGCTGAATGACATTCAAAACAGCGGTTTCTCACACTCTCTTAGTACCGACTGCCATTGGTATCAAGTTACGCCCTCATCCAAAGGCTGGGCGGGCATATGCAGCTCATTTGCATTTAAAGCCGTATACTCCCGAAACAGCTCATTTTTAAGAAGGCCCCAAAATGACATTTTCAAATGGTTATTATAATAAATTAACTGTGGGGTATTTTGAGCTGAAACTTCACAAATACATTCTAGGGACACCAGAGACCAATATTACATCTTGTAAAAAGGGGCATAATAAGTGCCCTTTAAATGATAGATAAAAAAATATGACCGTCTTGTTTTGTGCTCTACACAATTATGTACATATATATTTGCAACTATGTTGTTTATTGAAACGTTTTTAAAAATCGCTACTTTGCTACGCTAGGCTATGCTAACGTTACATTGCTGATTTGCACAATCAGTCCCACATTTCAAGATCACCCAAAATGTCTGGGATTCAGCTTTTACTTTCTACAGTCGCCATTCATTATGAGTACATTATTTGGTCACTGACACGTATGTGATCAGCTTCTCAGATGATGCATTCAGCTTCAAACGGATCCCGACTGAGACGAAAACACGGGCTGAATATTATGTTGAATACTATTGTTGAATATTAGATCAACAATAGATTCAGATTCACCGATTTAAATGCATGAATTCAGTCCGATTGAAACAACACCTTGTGCATATAAACATAATGAATAGTGAAGGCAGAAAGCAAAAGCCTAATCCTGGACATTTTGACGGCATCTTGAAAGTTTCGAGAAGTTTGTGATCAACACTTGTTGCCCCGGGTGACACATACGCCAGTTAAGGACGATGTAAGATGACGTAACCGAGTGGTGTCTCATTTCATAGGGGTATTCTCTTGATTGGCGTTACATCACTAATCATGTGACCTGCATAGCAACCGTCCACGAAGGGTAAAACAAACCGAAGTCAATGCCCGAGGCAAATCAAAAAGTTATCTATTCACAGAAGTTTTATTGTGGATTATGTCAGTTATGGATACTAACGGACTACTTTGAGAATTACTGGTATACACAGATATCATTCATCATTAATACAAAGTGTGGTCCGCGGTCCGCCATCGCCCCCTAGTGGTCCGTGAAAAGATGACCTAAACTAGGCAAGTGTTTACAAAATTGTCACTTTTTCGCACGTACCAGTGTGATCAGTCTTCTTGGCTGATCCCTGGAGCGTACGATCACACCGGTGTGATTAGAACGGTCAGTGCATCACATGATCAACTGCTAAATTCAAATGTGCTTCCCCGCGTTGGCTGGCGCTGAGCCAGAGACGGGCGCACTCAGTGCTGCTGTCATATTCACGGATGCAATTTCCTATGGCAGTGGTCGGCCGGCCCCCTAAACTTCTGCCTAGCCCCCCTAAAAATTTGTGATTAATGTAGGCTAGGAATTCATGTTCGCTTCAGTCTTGTTATCATATTCGGCGCGTTCTTCACCCTCAATCCGCAGCGGTGCAGAGCAGAGAGCACGTCAGAAACAGAGGACAGTGTATGTGTGTGTGTGCGTGCGTGTTCATCTCGACACACGGTCAAGTGCGATGTAAGATGTAAGTAGCTAAACTTAACATTTCATATTTGACATTTTTTAGGTCATAAATGTTAAACGAATGACAAAAAATAATCAGGCAAACTAATATAGTTTTGTCTAATTTCGCCATTTTGAACTGAAAATTAGTAAATAAAAAATAGTAACGTGACATGTAATGTAATATTTAGTTTACTGTCATTGTTGTGAGGGGACAAGAAACATTAACAAAGCCATTTTCATCATTTTAGGCACATGAGTAATAATGAATGTATACATATTGAGAATATTTTTCAAATTGTAGCCTTTAGTACAAAGCTAAGCCTTCGGAGGGGAAGAGAAAGTGATGAAGAGACTGAGGAAAAAAGAAAGAGTGATGGAGATGAGGAGAGATTTTGACAAATAATCTACTGCCCACTGACATGGTTTTAAAGCAATTTCCTATCCTTTTTTTGGTCTTCAAACGTCTTGAAAATGCAAATATCAAAAAATGTGAAGCCCCTACCAACCTCAAATTTAGGACCTCTTTGATTATAAAGCCCTGTCTACGGCCCTGTCAGGGCCGTAGCCAGCTATGAGGTCACCGAGGTCCGGACCTCGGTCATTTTTTCACATTCAAAAATAAAATGCCATGCTCTGTGAATGATTATTTAGCCATGTTTAAACCACCTCATATGAGTGTTCGCAATTCATGTTGCTGCGAGAAGCTAGCTCAGTGAACGGGGCTCGACCTGGGCTCGACAGCCACAGCGCGTTGTGAATGAGGGTGCGAGTGCAGTCTCCGTGTTGCCAGATCCTCCTAATGGAAAGGTGCAGTAATCTCCTGGACCTGTTTTTCTGATTTCATGTGACACTTTAGGAAGTTATTAAAGTGGAAAGGTGAATATTAGGGTTAGTGATATATTCATCTTATTTCCAAAACACAAGCTTTGAACTAATTTCGTATTATTATTATAATAATTATTTTGTTTTGCTTGTTTTAGTAGCAATATCTGGCAACATTACTGTCGGTGTAAAAAAAAAAAGAAAACCTTAGCCTATAGACAAACTGCAATTGCATAAAGCTACCACATTCAGTAAGACAAACACAATGGTCATCGTGATTATCTGTAAGAAATGTAGGCTATAACACTATCAAAAACAATAGCATAACACAGATCTGTATGTTACAGAATGAAATTTGCCAAATAACCTTATTGGCCAGCTGGAAGACGGCTCATGCTGTTTCGGAAAGTCATCATAAATAGGTTTGTTTATGTGGTATTGTGTTATTTTAGTGTTTCACTACAATAATTAAAGCAGTGTTTCTCAACTAGCAATCTATTCAGCCAGTATAATTGTGTTTGATCTGTGTGAATTACAGAAATATAAGACCTTGCTAGACCTACTTTTATTCTATATTTCTTTGCACAAAACTCTCCAGAAAGTGCCATTTAATGGTTTATTTTTCAAAAAAAAAAAAAACCTGGACCCCCCTTGAGAGACTACCCCACACATAATTAAAAAAAATTAACAATTAACCCGTGTGTGTGTATATATATATATATATATATATATATATAAAATGTGGGTCCTTAGCCTAACAATTATTATAGCACAATTCTTTACAGAACACCCCGGACCTCACTAATTTCCAGACCCTGGTTAGTAGTTACGGCCTTGGGCAAAATTACTAAATATGCAGCACAAATTATAAATTTCTAACTCTAAACAATTGGCCTCTGAACCAGCTGATAATCTTCATTTGATTCGATCCGTGATACAATCTGACGCTCAAATGAACCGATCGCATTTTACTGATGCAAAGCGCACACGCTGAGAGGGATCTCTGTGTTTCAGTGTGTACCCTGGCTGTGGTAACATATTAACGGGTTAGTTCACCCAAAAATGAAAATTATGTCATTAATGACTCACCCTCATGTCGTTCCAAGCCCGAAAGACCTCCGTTCATCCCCGGAACACAGTTTAAGATATTTTAGATTTAGTCGGCGAGCTTTCTGTTCCTCCATTGACTGTCCTTGTAAAGATGCCTGACGCGAAACAGACGTTCTGAAGCTTTGCGAGATCCCAAAGCGCAGATGATTCGAAACACTGATCCGAAGCGTGATTCAAAACACCCACGTCATGTGACTACGGCTAAATGAAGCTTCTAAGTGTTTCATCAGGTGGAGTGCTCCGCTGAATCAGGGTTTGGCTGGTAGGTCGTTCGGGAAAGATCACACATAACCTTACTGATCGCGTGAGCAGTGCACACAGAATGTCTATTCTTAAAGTGCTGTTTTATGAAGGCAAAAGCCATATAATGGTTTCGATTTTAGTTAATTGGCAAAATATAATGCTAGAGACCATGTTAGTTTATGCTTTTTACATCTCATATGTTCGGCAAAAGGCGGATTCGAATTCGGGTCTGAGCGCATCAATAGCTCTTTCATGAACTACACGCTCTACGATCTACGCTACTGTATCTGTTCGTACTAGGCGTGTTTTTGATAAAAAGACCCTCCCCCTATATATATATATATATATATATATATATATTAATCTGTCATATATATATATATATATATATATATGACAGATTAATAGAAAGAACAGCAGAGAAATTAATATTTTTAAATAAAAATCTATAAGAAAGTGAGACATTGTGGCTTGATTTGTTTTATTAATATTAATGTTTCATGACCAAAATAACATTATGCAATGTGAAGAGACTACAGGTTTCAAGCATCATATATTAAAAAAATACAATAATAAAAAAAACAACACATTTTTTAATGGCTCGTTGTAAAGGTTGTTTCAGATCAACACCTGCAATTGACCACTAGGTGTCGCCATGGAGACGGGTGTCGGATTGATTCGAAGCCTCGAAACAATATAGCACATTTGCTTCAACGGTTTCATTGCTTCACGAAGCCTCGACCTGCCCATCACTATGTCCTTGTCGATAAAGGCAATAAAGACATCATCAAAGTAGTCCATTTGACATGAGTGGGTTAGTTCAAATTTTTTGAAGCATCGAAAATACTTTTTGTTCCAAACATAGCAAAAACAACGACTTTATTCAGTATTGTATACGCACACCGGCACATCCGGGAACTTAACTGTCAATTTTGTCCCCGCCCCCTTTTGGGGGAAACAAACTAGACTCCCCATAGACTTCAATACAAAATAACGGCAAAAACCGTTAAAATAAGCCTATAATCAATGACGTGGAGTCAACGTTTTTTTAATCAGTTTTATTTTGATAAACATGATAAACATGACACAATATAACATCGCGACTACATGAAAAGACTGTTTACTGTTATAGAAAATTGATTTGTGAGCTTTAGTGGAACTAAATGTGCGAGAATAAACACGAAACGCACATGATCATTGTCATGCGTTGAATCCGGCGAATCGTGGAACAGCTATGACATCATCAGAGCTCATGCAGCCGCTCTTGAGAAGCTGCGCTATAGGGGATTAGGCTTGTTCGACTTCATACAGCTCTGCGCAGACCGATCGAGAGCGGCTGCATGAGCTCTGATGATGTCATAGCTGTTCCACGATTCGCCGGATTCAACCTGGATTCAACGCATGACAACGATCACGTGCGTTTCGTGTTTATTCCACACATTTAGTTCCACTAAAGCTCACAAATCAGTTTTCTATAACAGTAAACAGTCTTTTCATGTAGTCGTGATGTTATATTGTGTCATGTTTATCATGTTTATTAAAATAAAACTGATTAAAAAACGTTGACTCCACGTCATTGATTATAGGCTTATTTTGAAATTTTTTCTAGTTCAAACAGATGCTGTATGAAGCAGTAAAGTGTTGAATGAAAATGTGTCTGAAATATCTGTTTATTTGGCAAATGTTGCATTTATTTCACTTAAGCTGTGGTAAAGCATGCAAACACCACGTGAGAAGTCACTACGGGAACCAGAAATTGTCCGACTTCACGTCTCCGTTTGCAGCTCCTCCCCGCCTGCACGCGGCTATTCTCGCCGATCGGTTGCATCCAGCCGCAGGCGATGTCGAACACACCTAGTATCACGCTGATACGTAGTACTTCCGGATTCTGTGATCTTTGTGCACTGCCACTTCCGTTGAATCACCGATCTCGCTGGCGAACTGATGAAGGACTACACTAAGTTTATTTATACGGCATCCCTGGTAAATTAATCTGATTCACTAAAGTGCCGGCTGCAAACAAACGTGCTACCTTGTTTTATTTTAAAGTTTTAATCCACTTCTTCCTTATACCAGAGAATGTCTAATTGAAGAGAATTGGCACTGGCTGGTAACTTCTGGGTTCTGGACTGGCTGCAGTAACGCGTCTCTGTCCATGCGGGGGCGCTCGCGGTCGAGTGCAGAATGAATGGGAGTCAATGGGGTTTCACCCCCAGAAATCCACTTTTCTCCAGATGTAATTTTTTGGCAAGTAATTTGAAAGTTGCATTCAAAAAGGAAGGGCTAAGAAAATACATTCAGCTGAAAATTGCTTTTTTAAGTTCACTTATTTGTTCTAAAAATCCGTTCAAAAATGTGATGACGTCACACAATAGCAAAATGCTAGCGTGTTCCGGCCAACAACAGCCTAACCTGTAAGAAATCAAAAGGACATAATTACTCGTTCATTCGACTTTTGGCCTATAATCTATATTGAACTTGTGGAATCAACAATAAAATCTATTTTGATTTAACGACAAGCAGGTGAAGGAGACACATTTAGCCGTTTAGCCCCATAGACTCCCATTCATTCTGCACTCGCCCGCGATCACCTCCAATGGAATTCTAATGGAACTGCAACCAAGGTGATGCACAATGGGGCTAATAGGAAGTGCCAAGGCTCTCCGTTGGACCGGCTCTGCTTATACTCAATTCAGTCGGGAATCCATGAAAACTTAAGTAGGGTTGGCGTTGTTGGTTAGATTTACAAGGTGGAACAGAGCAGTGACATATATAGCATTCGTCTCAGGCATTGTTGAACTGTGTCGGAAGTGGACATGCACAAAGTTGACAAATCCCGCCCATGAAACCCGGAAGCGTGATAATCCCCTATTCTCTGGCTGCGCTGGCTGAGTCCTGCGGGTACTCTCGTATCGCTCTCGCGGTACTTTGATGGCATTCATCACAGTCACGTGGAGTCAGCGCTGCATCAAGTCGGACAAAATTTCTAACCGGCATGCACTGTTTCAAGTCAGCCGCAGATCGGTTTGCGCAGAGCTGCATGAAGTCGAACAAGCCTATTCTATGACGCAGCGCCGGTTGTGCGTATTCTCTTCCGGCTCTATTGTCATTGCTCGTTCACGCTTCCGCAATGACGCTGCTGTGCTGACGTGTTATCTTGTGCGCCCGAGCCTCGTTTACAGTCTGAGCGAGATGCATGCTGTAAACAAAACAATCTTTGCAAACATGTCTAAGGATTTCGACACAGAGGAAGACTTGCATTTTTTTGCCCAGCCATATTTATTTGAACCCAAATACATGGACGCACCAGATAACACGTCAGCACAGCAGCGTCATTGCGGAATCGTGAACGAGCATTGACAACAGAACCGGAAGACAATACAATGCTGAATAAAGTCTTTGTTTTTGCTATGTTTGGACCAAAAAGTATTTTTGATGCTTCAAAAAATTCAAACTAACCCACTCATGTCACATGGACTACTTTGATGTCTTTATTGCCTTTATCGACAAGGACAGTATAAGGTACATTTGGAACAGAAAGCTTAAACTGTGTTCCGAAGATGAACGGAGGTCTTACGGGCTTGGAACGACATTTGGGTGAACTAACCCTTTAAATAATGACGCAGTTACAAGGTGTGTATAATATAGGTGTGTAACTGCTTAGTCAACATTAACAGTAGCTGCTGTACGGTTTTCATACTGCTGCTCTCCTTCTAGTTACTTCTGAACTTGACACAACTGATTCTGAACGTCTCTTGATTAAAGCTCCAGGTGACCGGTTGCCAGATATCACAAAAAGAGTTGAACAAGCTCCTTAAAAAACGAAGTATAATAAGCAGACATGGCAAAAAAATGTACCGGGAAACACATTTAAACATAATAGTATTGCTAATATTATCCTACCAAATTAAAAGTAAGTTACTAAATTATTATGAATAGAATAGTTCAAAATAAAATATATAGATATTATAAACTGATTGATAAGGTAAAGCAATAACATGAGATTGAAAAATTATTCAGCAACACATTATTTAAAGTTTAATTGCACCTATGAGTTGTATTTAATATCAGTCAGTTGGGGGAAGTTCTTCTAAAAGTTGATATGTTTTTTTCACTATATTTAGCTATCAAAATAGTTTGTCAAATAAATTATTTGCCAAATAAAAGTCAAACAAGAAGAAGAACTTTTCATTTCTGAAGTATTTGGGTTTATTTAGTATACAAAGCCCTTTATGATGATTTTTGGAGAATAACTACATGTAAAAATAACTATATCGTGAAATATATCGTTACCGTGAAATAAAATTAATCATACCGTGAAACTGAATTTCTGCTATTACGACACACAATTTTGCCTGTTTATTTCATACTATCTCTTTTAATGTGGAAAAAACGCAAAATAATAATTTTTTTTTTACTATGTATTGGTTTGTAATTTACGGTGGATAAGGTCCTGGACCTTAAAATGGACCTTGAAAGTGCTTAAAGTGCTTGAATTTGACCTTGGAAAAGGTGTACGAACCCTGGATGGAATCTGAACTTTGATCCCGACACATCCTTGTGGTCACAGCCTGGGAATTTACAAGTTCGCACCATTGTTAATTTAATACTTTTTACCTAGTTGTCAATCGATTGTTTAAACACTTTGGAACAGCTGATCGTAACGTGCGCACTGTTGACGTTGCGGTAGTGCGGATTGATAGGAATGGATAGAAAATAGTGCCACATTAAAACACATTAGGTATAAATTTTGACCGGCGTGTTTTTTGTGTGGTAAATTAATCAAGCTTTGAAACGCAAATCATTTTTTCACGTCAAAACGCACAGTTTTGTGGCCCCGGAAAATAGCCGGGAGTACTTCCAGCGGACAGAACTCTGACCAGGGGGGTGACAACAGAGTGGGTCAGTGTGTATGCACTATAGTGCTGGTAAGGATTGCATACAACTTCATATCTTAAATGGGCGAACTAACCCTTTAAAGCTCATAACCATATTTTGTTGTTACTTGAAGAGTGCAGTGTTATGTTGCATCATGCAGTATTTGTCCTGAAAAGGCTATGAGTAAATGTCTGTATTACCTCAATAAATTTAAAGTCATTCCTAATTTTTTTGTATTTTTTATTACACTTTAATCATTAACTTTAAAAGCACATTCTTTTTACGACTAAAATAACAGTCAAGGGTTTAACGGACGCGTCAAACATGTACACGCGCATACCGTTCCACAAAGCTGGTGAACGATCTCAGCTTCAGTACGGATTAGGGCTGCACGTTTTCAAGTTTTTCATTAACCGTTAACCGAGGCCCTTATCGGTTAATACTCGGTTAACCATAGTGTGCGCGCCACAACCTCGAGATAGAGTTAATTAATTTTTAACACCTTTAATAACTGGTTGGACCCCATTTGAAACGAAATTAATTTATAGAAATAAAACGCAGTGGTAAGTTCAGAGCAGTTAAAGTAGGCACGTTTCCATCACCCTTCAAACTGAAATTGCCAATTGAAAATACGCACATTGGCAACACGTCCATTTCGCAAAAACTCCGTGTCCGCAAATAATAATAATAATAATCATCATTAATTGTAACATTTTATAGGCTGCATATGTAGAAGACGCTTTTATCCAAAAAAGGAACAAAGCACAAATAAACACAATATTTTGACGCATATCCAGTGTGTGTGCTTAGTGTGGAGGCTGCGAGACGCCCATGTGAACACTTGCAGTTTCATTGCACTTCTTTCAGTGGAAAGAACTTAAAATACTCTTTCATTTCTGGTCATACAGAAAATAATAATACATTATTCGCAAATACATTTATTTGCGTAAACTCACAGTAACAAGAAAACATTGTGCTTTAACAAACAGGCGCGCTTCATGATCTCCGTGAACTGAAGCGCGAGAACTGAAACAGCCACAGCATTCGAATTTGTTCGTTTTAAATTTGACATTTAAAGCATTAGTCTGAGTAGACTAAAGCTTTAAATGTCCAATTTAAAATGAACAAATTCGAATCAAAAGCCAATATCTTCTGACTATGTAATTATGTAGCCTAGCTAATTATGTATTTCTCTCTAAAGGTGCATCCGGGGATGGAGATTTGTTTTTAGCAGAAACTGATTTAGAAAACAATAGTTTATTAATAAACAATTAATGCCTCGTTATTTTATATTATTTTATTATCAGACACATTTATTATATCTTATAAATAATCTATAAATCCCCTTTCTGTAGGCTGTGGTTACGGCTCTTCTCATTCAGCACTGCGGGGAAAATATAATTTCCAGGTTCTAATTTGGCCTCAGAAAACCAGTAAAATCTTTTTTTTTTTTTTCCATATTCATTTGTCAAATATTTTAAATGTTTAAAGGGGCAAAAAATCAAACAAATATCTGAAAATTCGTCGCTATATAGCCTATATATTTTTGCGCAGCATTTGACGTAGTACAGTTCAAATGAACATTTTGGTGTTCAACTCTGCGTTTTACAAAATACAACAACCGTTCATTTTTCGTTTTGCAATTAGGCCTACGAATTAAATAAGGGGAAACGAATGAACACAAAAGTACACTGACCGTTTGGATATATACGAGGCAGAGTTCTTTTTTAAAATTCATAAAAGATACAAGGAATAGCCTACTAGACAAAACCTCAAAGAAATGCCACAATCAAGACCGCGGAGCAGAAATGAGGGAGAAACACACAGAAACTCTGTGACTTTCCCTGCCATTAATGCTTGGATGACACACCACGTCTCATAAATAATAATAATGTCTAGTGCGGTGGCTGTGATATACCAACGTCCGTTGCCATTATTTTTGGAATGGCTTATCGCGAAAGGAAAAAAAAATGTTTTAGTCGCATAACACCGTTAATAGAAACGCTGTCATTTCACAATATTTTTTTATCGACAATCAGAAAAAAAAAACGCAATATGTATTGACGCCACTTAACCGAGCAAAAACGGTTAATCGGTTAACCGGTTAACCATGGACACCCCTAACGGATAGTGAGGAGCTCCTGGTCTCTGCTTCGCTCCAGTTTGCAGGTATTTGTTCGTCCTTTCTTTGTTGATGACGAACACAAACTTTCTTCTAGAGCAACAGAGTCGCGCGATGGCACGAGCGTAATCACTATGACACACCCTTTGGTCCTGGCTTTTGTTCACACAGCGCGCGTTCTGGGACTGATTACGGCAATGTTACTAGGTCCCCAACCCGGGATCAATCCCAGGTCGTGTTTGCGTTCACACAGAAGGCGTTCTGGCAATTTCCCGGCAATTTCCTGGGATCAACTCGCTGTGTGAAAGGGGCTATAATACTGACACAGACAGGGAATAAATACACACAGATCTAACAAGACTAACAATGAACAGCTGAGACAATGATAAAGGAAACAGCTGAGTGCAATGAACAGCTAAGTAACAGTGACAGACAGAATGCTGGGAAATGCAGTTCCAGAAGTACATGACACCGAGGGGAAGGAGGATATCTAGTGGACAAACAAGGGAACACAACCAGACACTGTGACAATTAGACTTTTTAATGAAATTATCAATGATTATACTGAAAATAATACAAGCCAATAAAGTAAAATAACCATACTTTTATATAACGCGCAAAAATTGGACAGAAATCCTCACCATGTTACAGCACAGTAGGGCTACTGCAAACAGAAATAAGTCCAGAGAAATTTCATGTTGACATTTTATTTGAGCGGATTTACGGTGATCGTGACTGCATGAGTGGAGTGTTTGGGCCGTGAATGACAAAGAGAGCACAGTGCACGTAGTGAGCGGAAACGCACAGCGCTGCCGTTTGAACGCTGGCGAGCGGATCCATGGCGTGGTTCAAATGGCGTGAATAAATGACGTGGTTCAAATGAGTAGCGTTCCACATTAGCGCATAAACATTACATTGAACAGTTATTGAACTCTTGGTGTTGTTTTATCAAGAAAAAGTACATCGTTTTAATTTTACCATATCGTTTTATCTCCCAGCCCTACTTTTAAGTTAAACCCATTCTTCTCTCTACAGAGCCCTCTATATGTTGGCTTCTTGCTCGGCGGGCAGAGCTGCTTTTGGAAATGAAGAATTTCAGTCAAGCAATCAAGGATGCAGACACCTTGTGCCAACTCCGTCCCTTGTGGCCAAAGGTAGGAATCTGTGTAAAGATGAATCTATACAAAGCATTGTTTTAAAACCTCATAAGATTAAGAACCTTTCACACAAGTGAAAATATTCAAACAAGATTTTGAATAGAAACAATGCTTTCCTATTGTGATATTCAAACCAGGGAGATTTAACCAATGGTAAACCAATTTTGTTTGTAGTGTCTTTCATTTAAAGGAACACTCCGACTTTTTGGGACTTTAGCCTATTCACCTTACCCCCCAGAGTTAGATAAGTCCATACATACCTTTTTCATGCTATAATTGCGTGCTATAAGTCTGTTTGGCGCACCCACCGCTAGCCTAGCTTAGCACAAAGACTGGATGTGAATGGTTGCAGCTTTCATACTAATCCAAATGAGTGACAAAATAACGCAAACGTTTTCCTATTTACATGTTGTGATTTGTATAGTCACATAATGTACAAATAACAAAGTCAAATGAGACACAGACATCTTTTAACCGTATAAAACCTGGGAACTATTTTCTGAAGGCGAAGCACTGCTACTTTGGCTACTTTGAGTAATAACCGCATCACCTGAGACACGCCGTGGTGAGGAGCAGAGAGTTCGCTCAGTGTTTGGGTAACAGAGTCAGCAATTTATAAATAGTAAAAGCGTAGTTTAGAGTCATGGGTTTTCGCTCTATTGTAAATAGCTGCGACAGTAAACAGGGGAGGTAATACCATGTTTCACAGAATTCCAACTAAAAACGCTGACTGGATGAAGAAATGGCTAACTTACTCTGGATATTGATCCAAACACACCCAAGATTATCAAGGGACATTATGTTTGCTCGGTACATTTCAATGGACGACTATTCTGAAAAATGGAATTTGCCACACGGACCATAATGTGCTGAAGGATACGGCTATCCCATCGATAGCACAGACAGGACAAGTGGATCACCTGCGGCTGAGGTAAGTGTTCCGTTATGTTTTTAGATGATGACCTACTGTAACAGTGCCATTAGCCAGAGCTAATGTAACGTTAGTGACACTATTATATGACTAGGGTATGAATATGTTTTTATCTTGATGCGGTGCGGACGCGCTTGGAAAAAAACGAGCGCGTTCACCGCGTTGAACTTGCACCCTGCGCGCGGCGCGCCTAGTAGCCTAAATTTGAAATAACCATGGAAATAACGAACTTGAGCGTGCAAAAGGGTACGATAGGCTGTGAGTTCATTGTGCAAAAACAATTTGTGCTATTACTTTCCCCTTATTCTATCCTATAGTAATGCAATACTGTATTATATAGGCTAATGTTGAATACATTTGGTTCAGCTAATAAATTGCATTTAAAATATATTGATTCCTGTAATAATAATTATTTATTCATGTGATATTTATAAATCTGGGTGCGTTTTTGGTTGGAAATCAATGAAACATGGTACTGTATTACCTGGTCTCCCCTGTTTATTGTCACAGCTCATACAATAAAGCAAACACCCATGATAAACTATGCTTTTCTATCTAACGCCAACACTGAGCGAACTCTCTGCTCCTCGTCACGGTGCGTCTCAGGTGATTGTTATCACTCTGCCCAAGTAGCAGTGCTTCGCCTTCAGAAAATATAGTATTTATACGGTTAAAAGATGTCTGTGTCTCATATGGCCTTGATATTTGCACACTCTGTGACTATACAAATCACAACATGTAAATAAGAAAACGTTTGCGTTATTTTGTCACTCGGATTAGTATGAAAGCTGCAACCATTCACATCCAGTCTTTGTGCTAAGCTAGGCTAGCGGTGAGTGCGTCAAACAGACTTATAGCACGCACGGAGATGAAAAAGGTATGTATGAACTTATCTAACTCTGGGGGGTAAGGTGAATGGGCTAAAGTCCCAAAAAGTCGGAGTGTTCCTTTAAAGGTACAATATGTAGGATTTTTCACCACCAGGGGTCGCTAACCTCGGTAACACTTTATTTGAAAGGGTGTGCATAAGACTGACATGACACTGTCATAAACATGACATAACACCTGTCATGAACATGGAGTCTTTATGAATGTTTATAATAATAATAATAATTCGTTACATTTATATAGCGCTTTTCTGGACACTCAAAGCGCTTCACATAGAAGGGGGGGATCTCCTCAACCACCACCAATGTGCAGCATCCACCTGGATGATGCGACGGCAGCCATAGTGCGCCAGAACGCTCACCACACACCAGCTTACTGGTGGAGAGGAGACAGTGATGAAGCCAATTGGTGTATATGGGGATGATTAGGAGGCCATGATGGACAGAGGCCACTGGGCAAATTTGGCCAGGATGCCGGGGTTACACCCCTACTCTTTCGAAAGACATCCTGGGATTTTTTTATGACCACAGAGAGTCAGGACCTCGGTTTAACGTCTCATCCGAAGGACGGAATGACTTTTGTCATTAAGTGTAATTCGGTAAATTATGAAACTTTTAATGCAAAGTTGACATTGTTTAAAATGTATTTGTTATGACAACTTGACATTAACCAAGAAATCATAACCTGTCACAAATATGTCATAACAGGTCTTATTATCAAACTTAAAGAAGTTATTTAGCTTTGCGTTAACATTACATTACCCTGTCATATGTGGTTGGTTTGACTTTGGCCGTCATGAAACCATTATAACTGTGTCATGAATATTTTACTTGTCCTCAAGTAAAGTGGAACACATTGTACTAGTTATAAAGATGTCATTAAGGGTTATTACACTGTCAAATGCTTTAACAACAGTGTCATTAATATTTCCCCTTACCTCAAGTAAAGTGGAACATGTTGGACTAGTTATAAAGATGTCAGGTTGACAGGTTATGATTTCTCTGTTAATGTCAAGTTGTCATAATCAAGTCTTTTTTTGTCTTTGATAATGTCAAGTTGTCATAACAAAGACATTTTAAACCATGTCAACTTTGCATTAAATGTGTCATAATTTACCGAATGACACTTAATGACAAAAGTCATAAACATTCATAAAGACTCCTTCATGTTCATGACAGGTGTTATGTCATGTTTATGACAGTGTCATGTCAGTCTTATGCACACCCCTTCAAATAAAGTGTTACCCTAACCTCTTATAATAACAAAGGCATATATTGATGACGCAAAGCAATAAGCGGAATTATGGATCTTGTCGTCAAGTCGAAGTTAGTCGCGGATGTGGAGCTCTTGGCATCTCGAAATATTTTGATCTCCGTTCTACTCCTCTTTTTGTATCAAAGTCTGCTTCCCATGGTCCATAATGTTTGTACAAAACAGCATGAGCGTCCTGCTAAGCATAACCCAGTTGTCCATGTCTGTCGCCATGGTTATTATGGCAGTATGAGCGAAAACCGCGGATATAACACCATTGACTGGCGACTCCTCACCCCTGCTCACACATCCCGTTTCATTTTCCTTTCCCGATTTACAAATAGTTGTAAACATTGGGGATATTGTAAGTAATCAACTAAACAAAATATATAACATTGGCATAGTGTTTTTTGGATATTTTACTGCCAAAATCCTACATATTATAACTTTAATTAATAGATTATTCAGAAAGTACTTCATATATACGGGTGAACCAAAAATAGTCAAAAACATACTTCAATTTAAGGTCATGACACACCAAACCAACATCATAGAACTAGTGGCAACGAAAGCCAAGTGTGTTGTCACCTCATCAGTGTTGAGGTTACTCAACTCAGTGTTACTCAGAAAATGTAATTAAATTACTGATAACTGACTACTCCTTTTAAAATTGCTTTTAAATTAATTATTGCTCTGATTACTTTATTTTGAAAGGAATAAGTTACATTATTAGTTATGTTAATAGCCCCCCGTCCCCTCAAAAAACAACAACAACAAATAATAATAATAAAAAAAAAACATAATAACCTCTTTAGCCTGCTCATGAATTAACTTTATTGGGAAGTGCATACTCTCGCATAAAAAAAAAAAAAAAAAAAAAATCTTAATTTTACAATATTTTTACTTGCTTTTTTGAATTTTCCACTTAGAAAATAAACAAAGCCAGTCTCTCCCGACTTTTTTAGCCCTGTAACTCATATATTTTAACATTCTTTCTGCATTTTCCATAATATAAAATAAAACCTGACATTTTAACTTAAAACATTTTAATGTTAACTGTATTATTTGTAATATTATCTGGATTAAAGGTGTTCTAAGCGATGTCGGGTGACGTCACTTCTTGTTGACGTTCAAAGTATCCACAAGTTTCCTACGCCCCATGAGGCCTTGCGTCAAAAGTGGGCGCGTCTTAACCTGCAAAATCGGCAGTGTATCAAATATTTGTCCTCTTCCTACGGTATCATGGTACAGTTCAGCCTATTATTGATTTCTATTTCCACTTCACTTTTATCCAAAGAGACAGAACTATTTGCACTGTATTCATCAATGGGACATGTAGGCCTACTACATCATACAATGCTAAAATAAATCTGTCAGCATTTAGCTCACATTAAAGGGGTTGCTTATAAGTCACAACAACATTAAATTATTTGACCAGCAACATATTTCTGCTTAAAATATTATGCGTTGTTAACATTGAGTGGTGGCTTCAGACATTAACCGTCGCGGTTTGACCAATCAGATTAAAGGGGCATTTCAGCGCCGCCCACATGAAATCTCGAACCCCTAAACCACAAACAAAAAATGAGAAATCGAACCAAAATCTCATTTTATGTTTTTAAAAAAAAATGAATAAATAAGCTGTCTTTTCATTTCTCGTTATTCCATTCCAAACAGGAAATGAAATGATCAAAACGTACACGGTCTGTGTACTTTTTCGTTCATTCATTATTCTATTTTGGAATGAAAGATGAAATTTAAAAAAACTGTGCAACTTGGTTTTTTGTTTAAAAGAAAAAAATCAGAAATGGCTGCATTTTGTTTTCCAAATGTATTGTTGTCATCAAATAATATTATTAGAAAATTGGACGACATTTCCGATCGTTTTTTAATCTGTAATATTTATTTGTACGTTTATTGTATTTCAAATGACTCAGAGACGGTGTTGTGCCTATTTTCGACCCTCCGCCAAATTGTGCCAGCAATTGATGAGGGGGCGTTCACATTAACACATGTCACCACGGTCACCACTCTTTTGCCATGTTCAATATTATCCCCGATACTTTTTAAAACATCTTTGCGGCAAGGATGTACCAATACAAATTAATAAAACATCTCCAGTTAACTTTCAGACCATTCAATTTGTTCGTTTGTCAAGTGCTCATTGCCGAAGTAATGATTATGAATATATCAAATATAACAAGGAGACATTTGAATTGTTTTTATGTGTCCGTGTTGCCTGCAAAGATGAAGTCGACAATGCTGATCGTGATCTTCGCAGTAGTGAACGTGCCAGAGAGAAATGCACATTTCATATGGATTACATAAACAGAGAGCAGTCTGTTTTCTTTCGTTTTGAAATGTTCTTTTTAGAAGTTAACATTTTAGATATATTTATCAGGTCTGGTGCCGCTTTCAGAGCACTCACGCCCATAACAGGTTCCCCAATTAAGAATTTAGCCCATCTATTATCCACTTATCAAATGGCTATAGCACATAATAAATATTTAATTGATGCAAACCAACAGGAATGCTTGCCTTTTCTGCAGAGGCTTCAATCACTTTTTGGCAGGTAAAATACTGCATTATAATAATTGTTGGGCCTTTACAGGTATTTTAATAGGTCAAAAGTACTGGGTGAGTAATAATCAGTCAGATTTAACCCATGGATATATAAGCAACACATTTCAGGGAAGAAATATCCTTTCAATCAATAAGTAGAGGCTTCAATCACTTTTTGGCAGTGAAATACTGCATTATAATGGTTGTATTGGCCCTTTACAGGTATTTTAAAGGGGGGGTTGACTGCTTTTTTTCTTTGCATGATTGTGTTTATGGGGTGCAATATAACATGTATTCATGGTTTTTAGTTTTTAAGAAGTCTTATTTTTCATAAACTTCACTTTTATTGTCAGCCGCGCTCTCCTCTGTCCTCGAACGAGCGGTTCAATTCCTGAGTCTATGAAACCACTCCCTCAGAAACACGTAGTGGGCTCAGATTGGTTAGCTTGGCCCGGTGTGTTGTGATTGCCTGAACTGTCGCTCACGTTGTCCGGAAAGTTAACGCTCATTACCTTTACGGGCGAAACACGCACGTCATGAGCTCTGGTCCAGATGTAAATATGCGTCGAACTGCAGTATCGGTTTGAGGCAGAATCAGACCGAGAAAGCCGTGATGAAGAGAGTCAAACAGAAACTCACCACACACGGCTCTTAATAAACGTTTCTGAATGATAATTTGCTACATTTTTTTTTTTTTTTACTTTATACACGTTTAACACAATAGCATCTGACTGGCAACAATAGCAACTGACTGGCTACTAATGTTATACTCATACAGCGTTGGACTTAGTTTACGTTCTTGATCAAATCGAAAATAACGTCATAAAACATATATACATGAAAAATACATTTACAACATTAGTACTTATACAAAATTCATGTTTGTACACGTTTGTCGTAGACAGAAAATAGCATAACTAATATAGCCTTGTGGCAATAAAGCCAGCGCTGGCATTTGAAAAAAATAAAACACAAGGCTACGTCTGGAATTATACATGCAAATAGATTTAAAATGATTAAGTCTTAGCCTACTTACTGGTTGTGGCCCAACAACTGCTGTCTCTGGTTTTAAAGCTGGAACTGCTTCATGTTTTAGTAACAGTTTCTTGTTGAATCCGGTGTTGAAATCGTGGAGATTCTGGAAGCTGTCTTCTGTAAAATGCGCAGCACAGAGAGCTAGATTACGATCGCCATTTTCAGGAACATAATCAAACATAAATTGTATCCATTGTTGACAAAGTACAGCGTCCGTAGGAAGATCGAAGACATAAGACCTGACAGCTGCGTGAACAACACACTTGACGAACTGGAGCTGCTGAAATATGTGCATGCCCTTTTCTGCATATTCTGGAGGGAGTGGTTGATGCAAATGTGTAGGTTAGTGACGTACCATAACCTAGCTGTAGTCCCAATCGAGTCGTTTTTGTAGGCAATGTAGGCAAAGTAGGCGCCATTTTCGGGGCCACAACATGCTCAAAAACTCACCAAATTTTAAAGGTCACTTCCTGTTGCCAGCAGATGGCGCTATGACTGTGGGTGAATATCGGCATGTAGATTTGTTCATGGCGGGACTCTTGTCAAATGTGTAAAATTTCGTGCAGATCTGAGCATTTACAGCCAAGTTACTACAACTTCCTGTTTTATGGCGAATCTTCGACGCCACGGACACGCCCATCGACGAAAACGCGCAGATAGCACAACTTTACATCGTCAATGCCTTTAGAAGGCACAGCAGAAATTTGAAGTCGATCTGACTAAATCCCTAGGAGGAGTTCGTTAAAGTACGGAGTGTGTAAATCGTCCAAAAATGGCCAAAAATGTGTCGAGTTTAGGGTATGGGTTCTTGAGGCTTTTTTGTGCGTCTTGATATGATACACGTCCCCACCAAATTTCGTGCATGTAGGTTGAACATGGACGAGGGGCTAATTATTTCCAATTTTCTAGGTGGCGCTAGCGAGCCATTTTGCCCCGCCCATCCGCGAAACCCACAAAATACGAAATACACGTTTAACACAATAGCATCTGACTGGCAACAATAGCAACTGACTGGCTACTAATGTTATACTCATACAGCGTTGGACTTAGTTTACGTTCTTGATCAAATCGAAAATAACGTCATAAAACATATATACATGAAAAATACATTTACAACATTAGTACTTATACAAAATTCATGTTTGTACACGTTTGTCGTAGACAGAAAATAGCATAACTAATATAGCCTTGTGGCAATAAAGCCAGCGCTGGCATTTGAAAAAAATAAAACACAAGGCTACGTCTGGAATTATACATGCAAATAGATTTAAAATGATTAAGTCTTAGCCTACTTACTGGTTGTGGCCCAACAACTGCTGTCTCTGGTTTTAAAGCTGGAACTGCTTCATGTTTTAGTAACAGTTTCTTGTTGAATCCGGTGTTGAAATCGTGGAGATTCTGGAAGCTGTCTTCTGTAAAATGCGCAGCACAGAGAGCTAGATTACGATCGCCATTTTCAGGAACATAATCAAACATAAATTGTATCCATTGTTGACGAAGTACAGCGTCCGTAGGAAGATCGAAGACATAAGACCTGACAGCTGCGTGAACAACACACTTGACGAACTGGAGCTGCTGAAATATGTGCATGCCCTTTTCTGCATATTCTGGAGGGAGTGGTTGATGCAAATGTGTAGGTTAGTGACGTACCATAACCTAGCTGTAGTCCCAATCGAGTCGTTTTTGTAGGCAATGTAGGCAAAGTAGGCGCCATTTTCGGGGCCACAACATGCTCAAAAACTCACCAAATTTGGCACTCATGTCAGGACTGGTGAAAAATTTCGTATTTTGTGGGTTTCGCGGATGGGCGGGGCAAAATGGCTCGCTAGCGCCACCTAGAAAATTGGAAATAATTAGCCCCTCGTCCATGTTCAACCTACATGCACGAAATTTGGTGGGGACGTGTATCATATCAAGACGCACAAAAAAGCCTCAAGAACCCATACCCTAAACTCGACACATTTTTGGCCATTTTTGGACGATTTACACACTCCGTACTTTAACGAACTCCTCCTAGGGATTTAGTCAGATCGACTTCAAATTTCTGCTGTGCCTTCTAAAGGCATTGACGATGTAAAGTTGTGCTATCTGCGCGTTTTCGTCGATGGGCGTGTCCGTGGCGTCGAAGATTCGCCATAAAACAGGAAGTTGTAGTAACTTGGCTGTAAATGCTCAGATTGCACGAAATTTTACACATTTGACAAGAGTCCCGCCATGAACAAATCTACATGCCGATATCACCCACAGTCATAGCGCCATCTGCTGGCAACAGGAAGTGACCTTTAATGAAGCAGCCCCCGCCGCTTGTTTGACCGACATGTACGAAATTTCTGTGGTGCATCTACCATGACCCGACGCACAAAAAAGCCTCAAGAACCCATACCCTAAACTCGACAGGAAGTCCGCCATTTTGAATTTGGCGACCGATTTGGGAAGATTTACAACACTCCGTACTTTAACGAACTCCTCCTAGGGATTTAGTCAGATCGACTTCAAATTTCTGCTGTGCCTTCTAAAGGCATTGACGATGTAAAGTTGTGCTATCTGCGCGTTTTCGTCAATGGGTGTGTCCGTGGCGTCCATGATTCGCCATGAAACAGGAAGATGTAGTAACTTGGCTGTAAATGCCCAGATCTGCACGAAATTTTACACATTTGACAAGAGTTCCGCCCTGAACAAATCTACATGCCGACTTTCACCCACAGTCATAGCGCCATCTGCGGGCAACAGGAAGTGACCTTTAATGAAGCAGCCCCCGCCGCATGTTTGACCGACATGCACAAAATTTCTGTGGTACATCTACCATGTCCAGACGCACAGAAAAGCCTCTTGGAGCAATGCCCTAAACTCGACAGGAAGTCGGCCATTTCTAATTTTACCGCCATTTTTGGATGATTTACTCATTACGTACTTTAACGAACTCCTCCTAGGGATTTAGTCGGATCGACTTCAAATTTCTGCGGTGCCTTCTAAAGCCATTGATGATGTAAAGTTGGGCTATCTGCGCATTTTCGTCGATGGGCGTGTCCGTGGCGTCGATGATTCGCCATGAAACAGGAAGTTGTGTTAACTTGGCTGTAAATGCCCAGATCTGCACGAAATTTTACACATTTCACAAGAGTCCTGCCCTGAACAAATCTACATGCCGACATTCACCAACAGTCATAGCGCCACCTGCTGGCAACAAGAATTGACCTTTAGTGAAGCGTTGCAAATTCACAGCCGCACCGGCTGAGCTCCAGAATATGCAACGCGGCCGCCTCACAACCCGACGCGCTACAGGTGCGAGGGCCCGTCCATCGCTGCTTGCAGCTTTAATTTTATTTTTAGGGCCCGAGCACTAACAGTGCGAGGACCCTATTGAAACTGTTAGGGTTATTAGGGCCCGAGCACTAACAGTGCGAGGACCCTATTGAAACTGTTAGGGTTATTAAGGCCCGAGCACTAACAGTGTGAGGACCCTATTGAAACTGTTAGGGTTATTTTTAGGGCCCGAGCACTAACATTGCGAGGACCCTATTGAAACTGTTAGGATTATTTTTATTTTTAGGGCCCGAGCACTAACAGTGCGAGGACCCTATTGAAACTGTTAGGATTATATTTAGGGCCCAAGCCCTGAAAGGGCGAAGGCACTATTGTTTTCCTCGGGATA
>NW_024121276.1:135210-183288 GCF_016745375.1 Pimephales promelas | reverse complement strand
ACACATAAAAGCCACTTCCACACACCACACCAGTGCGAAGTCTTGTTTTGCCCTGGTGAACATTTCTGAGCGTTTATACCCCTGATTCTGATTCTCTGGTTTTGGACTTTGGACTGGTTGACTCCC
This sequence comes from Pimephales promelas, assembly GCF_016745375.1. The sequence goes on along the minus strand of NW_024121276.1, from coordinate 183,162 downwards.
TCTCGATTGTTTTCTGCCTGGCCTGAACTCGGGACTGTTTCCTGATTACGATTATTGCTGCCTGCCCTGATCTCTGCCTGCATCTTGATTATCCCTCTGTCTTGTCTGCATTGCTCTGTCTGCCCCGTCTTGATCCTGCCTGTACGACTCTGTCTAATAAAAGCTGCAAATGGATTCCTCTGTTCCTTGTGGATCATTACAGAAGACTTCGCCAACTTCTAATCCAGCAGCGGGTCCTACAGTTAACCACCGAACTCACCACTCAAGCTTCCCGTTTGGATCTACACCACCAGCAGCTCAGCCATCTAACCACACTCACTGAACAGCTTGTACAGGGGATGCAGGAGCTTCGCACCGCTGTCGGTGCCACACCCAATCCGCCCGAATCCCCTCCATCTCCGATATCCCTCCCGTAAATGTGAGTACATCAGTCAATCCACGGCTCGCTTTTCCTGATATAAATTTGATGGCACACCAAGTAAATGTAAAGGTTTCTACTACAATGCACTATCTTCGTCGAGCAACAACCTGCACTCTACCCCAATCACGGAGTCGTATTGCATTCGTATGCTCGCTGCTCACGCAGAGCATTGGAGTGGGCTACGGCCATCTGGAAACCAGAGGGAACACCTTTACCACTTTTCAAGAATTTAACCCGCCAGTTTCGACAAGTTTCGAGCATACCACAGGAGAAGGAGATGCGAGAGAACAACTGTTAAATCTCACACAGGAAGGACACCGCCGCTGATTATGCACTAACTTTTCGCACGATCGCTGCACAGACCAACTGGGTCGAAGACACTTTAAAAACGCTCTTTCGAAGAGGACTTACCCCAGAACTCCAGTCCGAGCTAGCCTGTCGCGATGAGGAGAGGTTTGAATGAGTATATTTCTCTGGCAATTCAAGTCGACAGTCTGATCCGTGCTCGACGTAACCCCCGGGCAACTAACCGAGCTTTTCTCCGGGCACCAACCCCTCATGAGCCTATGCAGTTGGGTTTCACACCATTTCTCCAGAGGAACGAGAACGCAGATATCAGAACCGATTGTGCATGTACTGCGGCCAACGCTGGACACATGAAGCTCTCCTGTCCTGTACGACCATCCTCTCATTATTCTCCGTGAGTTCGCCAGCAAAGAAGGGAAAGTCATATAATAACCTCTCCATTCCAGTTTCGATTAACCATTCAGGAACAAGTGTTTGATACTATAGCCTTTATTGACTCTGGAGCCGCTGGAAATTTCATGTCTCAATCATTCGCCGAACAGTATAACATCAAATTGAACCCATGTCATTCTCTTCTAACAGTGGAAGCGCTAGATGGGCATCCCATCGGAGAGGGAAAGATCCAATGTATCACTGCAGACATCAGGATGGACAAAGGATCTTTACATTCTGAAAACATCCAATTCTACGTCATTCACGCTCCTCTTCACTCTATCATTCTGGATATCCATGGCTCCGGACTCATAACCCTCATATTTCTTGGAGAGAAGGTGAGATTATTCGCTGGGATGAAACCTGCCAGAATCGATGTTTAACCAAGTCACCAAAATAACCCAGTCCATTTCAGCATCCTGCACGAAAATGCCCGAACTCGAATCATTACCTCTCCGACTATGCAGATCTCATAGAGGCATTCAGTAAAGAAAAGGCTTCACAACTTCCTGAACATCGCCCCACTGACTGTGCCATAGATTTGATTCCCGGTGCTACTCCCCAAAAGGGAGAATTTTCCCGTTATCCAGACCTGAGTCCGAAGCCATGAAGCAATACATCGAGGAAGAACTCGCTAAGGGTTTCATTCGACCATCAACCTCACCTGCCGCAGCCGGGTTCTTCTTCGTAAAGAAAAAAGATGGAGGACTCAGACCCTGCATTGATTATCGAGGACTAAATGATATAACAGTCAAATACCGCTATCCACTGCCTCTGGTACCTGCAGCATTAGAACAACTTCGACAAGCCAAATATTATACCAAGCTCGATCTACGTAACGCTTACAACCTGATTCGCATCCGTGAGGGAGACGAGTGGAAAACTGCTTTCTCCACCACTAGTGGGCACTATGAGTACTCAGTTATGCCTTTCGGCTTGTCCAACAGTCCTTCAGTCTTCCAGGTAGGGATGGGGAAATGAAGCTTCATGAAGCAATGAGGCTTTCCCCTGACTGTTCCGAGAAAAGATTCAAAGCTTCGAGAGTGTCGAGAACACCGCCATCTGGTGCTTATTTAAAATAAAGCAGCCCGAAGCTCTAGCAGATGAAGCAACCACAACACACTACAGTTTCAATGTTATGTGTACAAATAAAAACCTTACATGTTTGTGTTTTGTTCATTTGATAAATTCATTTTCCCATTAAAGTGGGACAATAAAATATAATATAAGCTTATATTATTCAATAAATTAATGTATCTCTCTGTACACACACACTTACTCAAAACACACACTATAAACTCTTTTTTGGCTGTTGCCATTGCTCTAATACAAACCCCGAACACCAACACCCCTATCCCCTCGCTCCTAATCCCACCCTAAACCCAAATACCAACACCAAATAACCTTAAATCCACCAAAGTGCAAAATTTTGCAAAAACAAAAAGACAAAACAAAAAAAGACTAAGTGGTGAAAAATAAATTTTGGTTATTTAATGAATATATTTATTAACTTTCAAAGTACAGCACTCTCCTCAAACACCCATCAACCAGACTGAGGCAACATTGACTCGTTTAAAGTTCGAGCCTTGACACCCAAACGAAAACGCACGAGTGATCGGACAGAAAGTGAGGCTTCATTTGTCATCGATCACGTGATCTGGGGGAAAACCAATACACACCCCGATACGGGGCTTCACTAGAAAGTGTGTCGCATATGTGATACGCGCTTCGAAGCTTCAGTTCATACGTAACATCACTACTTCAGGCATTCATGAATGATGTTTTCCGAGATATGCTGGACAGATGGGTGATAGTTTACATTGATGACATCCTAACTATCCAATTCACTTGAAAGCACGTCCAACATGTCAGATCGGTCCTTCAACGATTAATTCATTTCATCTGTACGCCAAAATGGAGAAGTGTGAGTTTCATCAGACCAGTATATCCTTCCTGGGATATGTTATCAGTCAGGATGGGGTCGCAATGATGAGAAGAAGGTGAGAGGAGTAGTGGATTGGCCAATACCACAAACAGTGAAGGAACTACAGAGATTCCTGGGCTTTGCAAACTTCTACAGAAGATTCATCAGAAACTTTCAGTTTAATCACCGCCTCTCAACCGCCCTAACCAAACGACACACGTCTCGCATTCATGGAACACCGAAGCACAACAGGCCTTTCAAAAACTCAAGAAACGTTTCACTACTGCACCCATTCTGCGCCATCCGGATCCCGAACGCCAGTTCATTGTCGAAGTGGACGCTTTCAACACAGGGGTGGGGCCATCCTCTCACAACGTCAAGGGAATCCAGCCAAAATGTTTCCATGTGCCTTCTTTTCCCGTAAACTCTCCCCGGCTGAACGCAACTATGATGTGGGCAACCGTGAACTACTAGCCATGAAGTTAGCATTGGAAGAATGGCGTCATTGGCTGGAAGGGGCAATCGAACCATTCATTGTACTCACAGACCATAAAAATCTGGAATATCTACGATCAGCCAAACGCCTCCAATCCCCGCCAAGCCAGATGGGCTCTCTTCTTCACTAGATTCAACTTCACTGTCACCTACCGTCCCGGATCCAAGAATACAAAGGCTGATGCTCTATCTCGGCAAACTGAAGAGACGAACTTCAAATCCCAATCCAGAAAGGTACTTGGTGAGAAATTACTACTAGCTCCTGTTCAGTGGGATGTCATGACAGAGATCCAGAATGCCAATGTCCAGAACCCAGCACCTGTTTGAATGTCCCGCCGATCTCCTCTTCGTCCCAGATGCCTTTCGACCCCGTCTTCTTGACCAAGTCCACTCCAATCCCAGCTCTGGTCACCCTGGAATCAACGCCACCATTCATCTGCTCCAGAACCGGTTTTGGTGGCCCACCCTAACCGCAGATACCATAACACACATCCAAAACTGTACCGAATGTCAAACTTCAAAAATCACCTCGAACACTACCCTCTGGTCTTCTCTGTCCTCTACCCACACCACAACGACCTTGGTCACACATAGCCATCGATTTCATCACCGACCTCCCCGAATTCCCAAGGCAACACCACCATTCTCACCATAGTAGATAGATTTTCCAAGGCATGCCGACTGGTCCCCCTACCTAAACTCCCCACAGCTCTTGAAACTGCCGAAATCCTGTGTAATCAAGTCTTCCGTTTTTATGGTTTACCTGAAGACATCGTGTCGGACCGTGGACCACAATTCACCTCCCGAGTCTGGACTGCATTCTTCAAGAACCTCAATGTGAACATAAGTCTTACCTCCGGGTACCACCCACAATCCAACGGTCAAACCGAACGCCTCAATCAGGACATCATACGTTTCCTACGCACCTATTGTCAGCAACACCAAGAAGATTGGAACCGATATCTATTCTGGGCCGAATATGCCCAAAAATTCCCTCATCAAACAGCAACTGGCATAACACCATTCAAATGCATCCTCGGATTTCAACCACCTCTATTTCCTGGTCCGGTGAACCCACAGAACTCCCGTCTGTCACGGAGTGGCTTCAAAAGAGTGAAGAGGTTTGGGATCAAGCACACACTCATCTGCGGCATGCAGTACGGCGCCAAGAACAACAGGCCAACCGTCATCGCCGTCCAGCTCCCGAATACCAGGCGGGTCAGTGGGTATGGTTGTCCACCAAGGATCTTCGACTCAGACTTCCATGTCGCAAGCTCAGTCCCAGGTATGTTGGCCCCTTTCAAATATAAGACAAGTTTCACCTGTATATCATTTCGATTAGACCTGCCCGCTAACTACCGCCATATCTCCCACTTTTCATGTGTCCCTGTTAAACCCGCTGGTGGTCCGAGGGGAGAAGCGGAGGAGGGGCCACCTCCCGGGGCCCTCCTGCCTTTCTGGTCGACGGCGAGGAGGCGTACAAGGTGCACAAGTTGCTGGATTCCAGACGTCGGGGTAAATTCTCCAGTATCTGGTCGATTGTGGAGGGGTACCGTCCGGAGGAACAGTCCTGGGTCAACTCAAGAGATATCCTGGACCCCACTCTCACGGAAGAGTTTCATAGGACGTATCCGGAGAAACCGGCCCCTCGACCCCGTGGGAGACCCCGACGACAATTGCCTCCTCGCGTCAGGAGCCGCTCGCAGGGGGGGCTCTGTTACAATGGAGGCTCCCGCTCCGTCTCCTCTCCGCCACCAGAGGGAGCCTTCACCAGAGTATTGACCATTGGCTTTGAACTCAAATTCCCATCATACCTCTTACCTGGGACTGATTGCGTCACACACCTGCACCGCATTAGCACACACACATAAAAGCCACTTCCACACACCACACCAGTGCGAAGTCTTGTTTTGCCCTGGTGAACATTTCTGAGCGTTTATACCCCTGATTCTGATTCTCTGGTTTTGGACTTTGGACTGGTTGACTCCCTCTCGATTGTTTTCTGCCTGGCCTGAACTCGGACTGTTTCCTGATTACGATTATTGCTGCCTGCCCTGATCTCTGCCTGCATCTTGATTATCCCTCTGTCTTGTCTGCATTGCTCTGTCTGCCCCGTCTTGATCCTGCCTGTACGACTCTGTCTAATAAAAGCTGCAAATGGATTCCTCTGTTCCTTGTGGATCATTACAACTTTCTTCTCCTGCATCTTATTTTTCTGCAATCCAGAATGGCAGCAGAGCTGAAAGGGTTGTTTGAGCTGAGTTTGTATTTATTATTTGAGTTATGTATTTATTTATTTTGTTTGTATTTTTAAATTGAATTTGTATGTCCTTCAGTCTGGCTTATTCATATTACTATTAATGTGAAAGGGCCTTTACATTTGCGAGAAATACAACTTTTGTTTGTTTGTTTGTTATTAAAAAGGTGAGAAAAGACAACTTAAAAGAAACTTAATTAATTACCCAAAAAAGTAACTAAGTAACGCAATAGTTACCATTTTAGGGAATAACGCACTGTCATAACGTATTACTTTTAAAAGGAACTTTCCCAACTCTACCAATGTTACACACATTGAGCCTTATTTTAACGATCTGAAACGCAAGTATCTAACGCGAAACACAAGTAACACAAGTTTGTTGGCGGAGTTCGGGCGTTGTTTCTATTATACCGGCGGGATAAATGACTCTTGTGCCCGACGCAAACCTAAAATGGTTTGGTCTGAAGTAGCTACATTACTCATTGGTGTGGTTTGGGTGTGACATGAAATAAACCAATCAGAGCGTCATTCCCTTTAAAAGCAGGCACGCTCTTTCCATAGCGTATTACTATTATAATAACGAATTTGCCAGGCGCACACCAGGAGCGGTTCACAGCCGAGGAGACAGACGTTCTATTCAGGGATGTAAAAGACAGAGGAGTGACGTTGTACGGGGATGGGTCGACGGGAAAACCCAAATTATCTCTGGTTAAACAGGCGTATTATAATTTGGGTAAATGTGTAAACTAGATTTATGCCTATTTTTTTCACATCTTCATGGACACCACAATGATGTCCCTCGTGTGATAATATTTTTTCCTTTTAATTCAACGCATTCTCATCCTAGGGTGTCATCTAAACTGACACTTTTGACCATGCGTCTAAATCCGACGCACAAGGCAACCTTTAGCGTCAATTAGATGACGCTCATCCTAGGGCATCATCTAACTGCTTTTGACTATGCGTCTAAAAGGTTAGTTCACACAAAAATGAAAATTGTTTTCTGAAACTGCGAAATAGCACCAGGGGACGTTTGTGCCCGGAAATCTTTTCGCTGAACCACCCCCGGGAGCACAAGTTTATCCCCTAATTTACCGACGTGCTTCTGTGGAGGAAAAAGTGCACTGTGCGTCGGGTGATACATGCGTCAATTGCGCTGGGTGCAATTAAGATGGGGCCCTAAAAGTTACAATATGTTGTTAGCGGAACACTTGAATATCTAAATTGTGCCAGCTGATACCACTTCATTATGAGTTGTTTAACATTAAGTTCAACAAATAAATTCTGCAAATCAGTTATTTAAAAATTAGCTGGTTGAGCTATTTAGTAAATTCGCCCCTGCATTTCCAAAATGATAGTTTTCAAATGATCCATCATTAAGTTATGAAAAACAGTTGAAACACTCAGGGGATGGATTATGGTTTGAGCCCTGAAATAGCTTAAAACATGAATGCACTCTGCAGGTGTTATTCTAGATCAGCTTGCGATGGTTTTATTTTTAAATGTGTGTAAAAGTTTTATTTCTGCTCTCATAGGGCTGTTTGTATCAGTAGCCACACTAGAGGATAATGGTCACCCCTGCAGTTTTGCATGTTCAGCTGTGTTATGCTGGGGCAGGAAAAGGAGGGTCAGATCACATTACCAAGAATCAACATTTGGCAGATGTTTCCAGGTATTTACTCTCTGTGTTTCATAACAGCAATTTGCTGCCCTGATTTGACATATGCTTGTGTAGCTTTCAGTCTAAATAAAACATTCATACTTTTTTGCTTAATGCTGCACTACTTTTAAGCTTTGTTTTATAGTCCCTGATTCTATTTTAAATTACAGTACTGGTACTGTATATTCCTCAGATTGAGTCACAGTGTATGATTTCACACCCTCTTTTGTAATATCCCGTTGCTAACTAGACAAACCTGATGCTCAAGTAAACATAATCCCTCAAATTGTCACTGCATTAGCTGCTATTGTTGAAACCATCATGATGTGACATTGAGATAACCTTACTGTGTTTAATTCATAGAAAACAAACATGACAAGCTTGTGTCTGCATTATGTTGCAACAGTGGTTTTAAAAAATGGATCTCAGATCTATTCTTAAAAAAAAAACTAAATTCAAATAATAAAACGCAATGAAACCTTTTATTCAGACCACGTCTCATTGACATTGAGACGTGGTCTGGCAACCACATGTTCAATAGGATTGTTTGAGATGCGCCTTGCATCGCCTGAAATGTATGCGAGAGTAGGCGGCAGCAGTGAGAGGGGGAGTGATAAAAGTGCAGGCAAGCTGGACAGATCTCGGTTCTCGCAGTGGAGCAGACACCTGCGAGATCATAGACTGATATCGCAGGATTCACGCTCGTGCACGTGTTGCTAATAAACTGGATGTAATTTAAGTTCTGTTGCTTTTATATGAAAATAAATATAATGAACAAGACATCCAAAGTACTTTTTATTTAATTACATTCCAAATATGTGTTTATCAATAATTTTTTCTTTAATACAGACATGTGTTTTTATATATTGTTTTAATAAAAATGACATCACATACTAACCCATATCGCACTGTCAGAGAGTTTATTCACCCATAACATATGTATACACATAAAACATGATATCGGAGTTTTCAAATCTTTGTTTCCACAGTATTTTCAATTTTGATATTTTTAGGTCAAACCGTTCTTTTCTGTCAGTCATATAATGGAGGTCTATGGTCACCACTTCAAAGAGCATGCACAGAGAAGTCCAAATTAAACATGAATTAATGACTCGTAAATTTAAGTACACATTGATGGCCTAAGACACAAAACGAGAGGTTTTTGTGAGAAAACGAACAGTATTTATATCGTTTTTACCTCTTGTAATCACAGCCACGTCCAAGTGATCTGAAGGCATGGGCGCTTTGGTCTGCACAAGTGCTGGAAAGCGCCAGAAGTGATCTCTCGCGCGGTTGCAAAAAAAATTCAACGTTGTCTATTGATATATCGAAATCGTCTTCCATTGCGATTTCCTTTATATCTAAATAATAATATGTTTAGATCTTCACAGTGAAAGGTAACGCTCCTGAAATCTCTGTGTAAACAATGAGTGACGTATCACTTCTGGCGCTTTCCGGCGCTTGCGCAGACCAAAGCGTCCACACCCTCAGATCACTTGGACGCGGCTGTGGTTACATGAGGTAAAAACGATATAAATACTGTTCGTTTGCATGGTTTTTGAGGTGGTGACCATAGACCCTAATTATATGACTGACAGACAAGAACGGTTTGGCCTAAAAATATCAAAATTGAAAATACTGAGGAAACAAAGACACTTTCATCTTGGATGCCCTTGAGGTAAGATAAAACATATCAAATATTAATTTCAAAGTTAACTATCCCTTTAAGCTGTGTCGTCGGCAAGTGGTTTCCCATCATATTTTTGATCAGCGCAGTCGGTGGATAGCAACTGCGCGCGACTGCAGAATCTGCAGAATTTTTTTTTCCTGGTTCGGTTAAGACCAAGCGGCAACATCCCTGTCTCTCTCTTGAAACCAATACAAAGGTGAATTAAACTGAAGTTCATCTACTGACCACTTGAGGCAGGCTGCAAAAGTGAGTCAAATCTGCATCTCCCCCATGTTAATGTGCCCAACATTACAGCATTAAAAAAAATAAAAAATGTTTACAACCTGGAGTAAAAAGTGGTTTTGGTCTTTATAGCTTATTTTGCTCTTGTGCAACTGTGAGGGGGGTGATTTTTTTTTTTTTTTTTTTTTTTGTACAACTCATCCGTTTAAATTATATTAAGCCTGCATAATTAAGGGCATGGACACTTGTGACAGGTGGGTTGCGGCTGCTGTCACTGCTAGCCGTTTGTCTGTTGTCTGTTAGCGTAACTCTCAGCTAATTCCAGCAGTTGCTGTTGGCTACTTGCCATCTATGCCTTGTCTGTGCTTTTTTCAGTATTATTTCATATATTTTAATGCATTATACCTTTGCCCACGCTGTTGGATTCTGTTGTTGTCGGGTATGGAGAGAACAACCAGCGCTGTATTTCCTGTTATTTTCCTCGCATGCACTAACGTTTATAAATGTTTGACAATTTTTTTTTTTTTTGCTAAAAATGTCTATAGAATTAGAGACCACACTTTTTATGTGGTACTGATGCTCTCACAGTACAGATATGCTTATTTAACTTTTTAGTGTTAAATAAAAAGTACCGTCAGATGAAATTTCAGTGCAGGTTTCAGTGCTTTCTCTCCGTCCATGCAGTAACTTAGATGCACACCCTTAAATGAGTGTGGATTTCTAGAGCATTAACTTAAACTTCTGAGATAATATCTTTGGTTTAACCCATTCGAGAAATTGAGAGGCAGCCAAAATCTGATTTTAAAATGGGTAACACTTTAGAATACGGTTCCTTCGTTAATGATTAACTACACAAGAACTAATGAGTAACACAATATTAACAATCTAGTAACTATTATTAACTAACAAGAAACTCTGATTAACGAACTAGTAAGTAATAGCGCACAGACGAAAGTGGTAGTTCACTATTAAGTAATCAATAACTACTATTTTTTTAATACTTCCCAGAGAACTACTGAAAAAGTTTATTAATAATCTAACTATTAACTAAAAGAAACTCTTATTAACGAATTAGTAAGTAACAGCTCACAGATGAAAGTGTTACTAGATACTTCTGTGGGAATTACTAATTATTTGGATTCGTATTATAAAGTGAAGATCATTGGAACTAACTAGTAATTACTCAAGTGTTACTAAAGACATTTTCTAAAAGTTACTAAAGTTCACCAAAAAATCTCAAACATTTGCACAAATCATGACTAGATCATGTAGTAACACTTGAGTAATTACTAGTTAGTTCCAATGATCTTCACTTTATAATACGGATCCAAATAATTAGTAATTCCCACAGAAGTATCTAGTAACACTTTCATCTATGAGCTATTACTTACTAATTATTTGGATCCGTATTATAAAGTGAAGATCATTGGAACTAACTAGTAATTACTCAAGTGTTACTAAAGACATTTTCTAAAAGTTACTAAAGTTCACCAAAAATCTCAAACATTTGCACAAATCATGACTAGATCATGTAGTAACACTTGAGTAATTACTAGTTAGTTCCAATGATCTTCACTTTATAATACGAATCCAAATAATTAGTAATTCCCACAGAAGTATCTAGTAACACTTTCATCTGTGAGCTATTACTTACTAATTCGTTAATAAGAGTTTCTTTTAGTTAATAGTAGTTACTAGACTATTAATAAACTTTTTCAGTAGTTCTCTGGGAAGTATTAAAAAATAGTAGTTATTGATTACTTAATAGTGAACTACCACTTTCGTCTGTGCACTATTACTTACTAGTTCGTTAATCAGAGTTTCTTGTTAGTTAATAATAGTTACTAGATTGTTAATATTGTATTACTCATTAGTTCTTGTGTAGTTATTCATTAACGAAGGAACCGTATTCTAAAGTGTTACCTTAAAATGGACTGAATAAACCTCTTTACCAACTTGACGTGCGACGCCATGCTGACTGACATGAATCACTGTCACACGCACAAGCTCAGAGCAATATTGTAAGTTACTGCATGCTAATACATTTTTATAGCAGAATCATAATACATCACAATACACAGTCTCACTTTTAGTTATGTCTTTTAACTATTATAATATTTCGAATTGCAAAAACATGAACTTTATTGGCTTTACTTCAATCAGCTGTCACTTTAGCGCGAGACCAGTAGCATAATGCATTAGCACCTCAGCTCCACCCAAGACCCGCCTCTTTGCCCATTTTAATTTATCCGGGAGTGACGAGTGGTGACATGGTGCCAAGATGGCGACAGCCAGCCCCGCTTACTTTAGGCTTCAAAAACGCTCTTCAGAAACCTATGGGTGACGTCACGGACACTATTGTCCATATTTTTTTACAGTCTATGGTTAAGACACGCCTCATAATCGAAGCCCTATGGAGCAGTATCAGACTCACATTCCGACTAGAATATGAGTATGACGAAGTCAAGCTAAGACCACCTACTTTTCCATTGTTACAAAGACATATTTCAAATGCAGTTTGTTTTAACTTTCTCATTGAAGAAGCCAGACATTTTTTTTTCACATTTTACACAAAAATATTAAGCAACACAACAGTTTTTCAACATTAATGACAATCTTGCACACCAAATCAGCATATTAGAATGATTTCTCAAGGGTCATGTGACACTGAAGATTGGATGAATGATGCTGAAAATTCAATTTTGCATCACAGGAATTCTATTTAATGTATTGGAATGGAAAACAGTTCTTTTAAAAATATATAATATTTTTTATTAAAAACATGCAACCAGCCTTGTTGAGCAGAAGATACTTCCTTCAAAAACTTGAAAAGTTTTACCGACCCCAATCTTTTGAAAGGTATTTACTGTATAATTGTGAATAGTTAGAATAGCAATATAAATAACATTCTTATCTTTAACAACGTAAAAATACTTCAAATTACTGTTGACATCAAAGACAAAAAAAATCAAACTCTACAATATTTTGAACAAAATTAATTTATTACACTAATAAAAGCGAATAAAATTATAAAACTGCCAACATGAACAGGTTGTGCAACATGCTGTCATGAAACTGCACATGGAACATGGACAGAGGTGATCCAAACGCAGGCTTTATTAAAGAGGAGAATCCAAAGACAGGTACAAGGAAACAGGCAGGGGTCAAAACCAGGTAAGCAGTCCAGATCAGTAATCAAACAATTCAGGGATTAGGCAAACGGGAAGACCAGAAACAGGCAGAGAGTCCAGGAACCATGAAACTAGGAAATATCAAGGAAACTAAGAAATACTAGAAACACACGCAGCAGTCAGACACTATACACAAACAATACTGAGCACCGAACAAAGGGGAAACTCGGGCTTAAGACAGGTGAACTAAACAAGATGATAAAACACAGGTGCATGAAATAAACCATAATCAGTCCAGGGTAAAACATGAATGAAACAATAAACTAGGAAGGAGTGCCCCCCAGAGGCTCAAGCGGGCACTCCAGCCGCAGATCATCACATAACCCCCCCTCTAAGGAGCGGCTTCCAGACGCTCCTAGAACAATCCAGGCGGGGGGCAGAGTGAAGGTGATCCCGGGGGAGGGACGGAGGGCCAGGCCCGTGCAGGGGAACGGGACCCGGACACAGGCAAGGCGGGCCTGGGCCGTGGAGCGTGGGTGACCAGGGCGGAGCAGGACGTGATGGCGGCCAGGGCGGAGCAGGGCGTGATGGCGGCCAGGGCGGAGCAGGGCGTGATGGCGGCCAGGGCGGAGCAGGGCGTGATGGCGGCCAGGGCGGAGCAGGCTCAGGCAGAGATGAGGGCAGAGCAGACTCAGGTGCGGTCCATGTCAGTGCCGCCTCCATGGCCCCCACAGAGTACCTACTGCCCCCCCCAAAAAAATACTTGGGGAAATTCCCGGGAGGAACCTCTGGGTGGTGAACGGGTACAGGAAAGGCCTCCCGGAGCTTGAAGGGTGCAGGCAGAGCGAGGCGCAGAGGCGGGGCCGGCAGAGCGAGGCGCAGAGGCGGGGCCGGCAGGGCGAGGCGCAGAGGCGGGGCCGGCAGGGCGAGGCGCCTGGGCACGCTCACCGGGGCCTGGCGAACCAAACGAGTCCTCCTTCTCCTCCTGCGGCGGCGCGTCACAGGGCTAGACACACTCGCTGGGCTGGACAACTCACTCACTTGAACTGGAGATGCAGCGCTCACTTGAAGAGAAGATTCAGCGCTCACTTGAAGAGGAGATTCAGCGCTCACTTGAAGAGGAGATTCAGCGCTCACTTGAAGAGGAGATTCAGCGCTCACTTGAAGAGGAGATCCAGCGCTCACTTGAAGAGGAGATTCAGCGCTCACTTGAAGAGGAGATTCAGCGCTCACTTGAAGAGGAGATTCAGCGCTCACTTGAAGAGGAGATTCACTCACTTGACTCGATTTGGACCTGGACACACTTGACTCACTTGATTTGGACCTGGACACACTTGACTCACTTGATTTGGACCTGGACACACTTGATTTGGACCTGGACGCCGTTGACTCACTTGACTCGGCCGTTGACTCACTAGACTCGGCCGTTGACTCACTTGACTCGGCCGTTGACTCACTTGACTCGGCCGTTGACTCACTTGACTCGGCCGTTGACTCACTTGACTCGGCCGTTGACTCACTTGACTCGGCCGTTGACTCACTTGACTCGGCCGTTGACTCACTTGACTCGGCCGTTGACTCACTTGACTCGGCCGTTGACTCACTTGACTCGTTCGGCCCGGCACTTGACTCGGCTGGCACGCGCTCAGTGGAAAACTCTTGAGGCAGGAATGCAACGGAGCTCACGTGAAGTGTTAGAACAACAGGATTCACATGTCGCGTGGATTCGGGGGACTCCTCACCAAGTGCTGGTTCAACTGGGCTTTTATGTAGCGCAAACTCGGCGGAGCAAGTGTGAAACGCTGGTTCACCGGGAGACTCTAGATGCGTGGATTCAGTGGGTACCTTGTAAAATGCCGAATCGTCGGGTCCTCTGTGAAGCAAAAGTTCCAAAAAATCCACAGTAAAAAGCGAACCGCTCATGGAAAGGGCCAGATCCATATATTGGGAAAGAGTCCAGCTTGGACTCGGAAACGGTATATCAGAACCGAGCGGTTCAGACAGTCCTCCCCGAAAGAAAATCATTAAACAAAAATCATCCAAGTAGGACTGATGAGAGAGCTTCAAAAAATCCATCACAAAAACCTTGAGAGGACGTTCTCCTTGGCGGAGGCATACGATCTGTGCTGTGGGATCCATTGCGAGGTCCGTGTTCCTCTCAGCCGCTGGATCAGTAGTGGCTCAGTATTCTGTCATGAAACTGCACATGGAACATGGACAGAGGTGATCCAAACGCAGGCTTTATTAAAACAGGCAGACATGAAAACAGGCAAACACTTAAACAAAGGGGCAATCCGGAAACTCGTGGTCTAAACAGGCAATGGTCGAGGCAGGCAGCACAGGTTCGAGAGCAGTCCAGGAAACAGGCAAGGGTCAAGAGTCCAGGGAAACACGGAGACACAGAACAGGGAATAACGCTCGGAATTGTACGCTTACAGGGTAACAAGACTTCGCAAGGGACACAGGGAAAACTCAGGCTTAAATAAGGAACTCAATAACCAATAATGAAACACAGCTGAAACTAATGAAACACAAAGAGTCCAAGGGGAAACAAACATGGGGAGAGGGTACCCTCTAGTGGCTCTCGAGGGCACCACGGCTGCTGATCGTCACACATGCCAACATACTTTAAAACCATGAACAAATTTAAGCAAAGAAAAATAATATGATCCAGATTGCATAAATTTCACTTGCAACATTAACAAAAATGATCCCTGGATGTATATGTCGTATAAGTTGTTGTAGTATGTGATGGATAGTTGTTCAGGGATGTGGAAGGGCATGGGTATCAGGAAGTAAAAGCTTGGCATTTTCGAATATCTTGTGCTACAATCCACCCACCTACTTAAACCTTCCAAGACAATTCAGAGCAGCTTTTACTCTGACAGAATCACCAGCATCTACATGTGACTTCATTATGATTCGCTCTGTAAAGCTTAATATCTGGTTGTACCCAAGGCATTATTTTCAGTACACATCAGCTACAACTAACAGAAAAATCCACAACAGTGGAATGACATGAAAAGATCATCTAAGGGTTTGAGGTGCCCTGACAAAGTTGTGGAGTAAGTGTGTAAAGGAGTGAACTGCACCTATGGGCTTTTGGGGCTGTTATGAACAAATCAGGTGACACGTTACAGCTGTTGCTTTCTAGATCATGGCCTTGTTGTCAGATTTTTTTTTTTATTGCAAGAGTTGCCAGTTACAAGAAATAATTGTTGCACTTAGGAGCACTGTTGTTATTGTAAACTAAAATCAAACTACTGTGAAGCTCAAATTATATAAGTTATAAACTTAAAAGAATAAAGTTTAAATGTAAAAAGCACTTGGCAACTAACTGAAATAAAACAAGTTGCATTACTAAAGAAACAGGAATATTAAAAAAACAAAAAAAAAAACGAATTACTAATACTAATAACCGTAACTAATATAATATAATTATTATGAAAGCAGAAAAAAAAAATTACTAAATCTAAAATTAGGTAAAAATATAAAAATGTAAAAAATAATACTTGATTCAAAATATGAATACATACAATATATTAAAATAATAATAAACAAACAGTACATAAGTAATACTAAAATAACACTTCTCAGGAAAGAAAATGCTTTATGGTTATGTGTTTAGATCAATTATATTTGAATGCAGTCAATTTTCAAACTTACCTTAAAAAATCTTCATGTTGCGTACACAACCTTAAATCATTTGGTTCTAGACAGTAATAGTTTGTCCCACAACACATGCTTAAGAAAGAAGTAAAAGCACAAGGAGAAATTCTGAAGATTTTGTTTCTCACTTTTCTTTAAAACCTTATTAGTTTGGAATAACATTAGAATAAGAAAATAAAAGACATACATTAGGATTCCAATATTTTAAGGAGTGTTTATCTTGAGTGCACAGTAGCAATGTTTACATTTGCATCTCTAATGGAATGAGATTAATACAAATTTGTTCAAATTTACATCAACAGACGTGCCACTGGGTCCGTACCGAGCATGTATCTGACCGATAAGTCTAATCTCCACAGATCACATTGTGGGAGTTCTGAGCAAGCTGGGGTTATTCTGAAAATAGGAAAATGTAATTGTGTATAAGCTTAGAAGGAACGTGTTCAGCAAGTAAACATCCTTTGGTCACTGTAGGATGTTTACTAGATTCAACTGCATTCAAAACAAGTGTGCGATAAGCAGAAAGAAAGATTACTTACAAATGTAATTTATTTAATATACTACCCTTCAAAATTTTAAGGGTCAATATTTTGTTTTGTTTTGTTTTTCCCTCACCAGGGCTGCTTTTCTTTCTCGACAAAAGATAAAATGCTCACAAAACATTTCTTCTTACTTTTAATGTTGAAAACATTTGTGCTGTTTAATATGTCTATGAAAACGGTGATACATTTTTTACAGTATTCTTTGATTAATAAAAAGCTCAAAAGAACAGCATAGCCTACTTAAAATAGTAATGTTTCGAAACATTTTAAGTCTTTACTGTCACATCAATTTAATGTTTGCTTGCTGAATAAAGCTGAATAAATGATTTCTTCAAATATTACTCACACCAAAGTTTTGAATTGTAGAGTATATTGTAGAATATGTAGAGTCTTTGCTGTAGAATAATAAATAGTGGATAATAAATCATTTAAATAATAATAAATCACAGTGGACTCACTACTGGTTTTTCATATAAATAAAACAGACTTAACATGTGATTAATAAAGCTATGATGATCTGCTCCGCCGAATTAAGGAACACACACACAGCACAGTTTGAAACGCTCAGTCATTTATTAGACCTTATGTTGGCAAGAAATGGTATCAATTTTGCGTATGACTAATAGCCCCAACCAGTGTAATTTAAGGAAGCGTTATTGGATTTCCGTTTGGAAGAGTAAGGTTGGAGATAATCGGTCATTACTCAGAGGAGTGTGCGTGCACTTAGCCCTTGATTATTTCCTGCTCATTCTCAATTGCTCTACACTTGATGAGACACATGAAGAATTTCAAAAGGGGGAACTATTTAACTTGTACAATGACTACAACACAAAATGTATTTAGTTCAGAGCAAAAATACAATCACTTATATACACTCTTAGAAAAAAGGGTTTATTGCGGTTCTATGAAGCATAGGTTTCTTTACTCAACTCCAAAGAACCTTTTATGCTAAAAAAAGTTCTGTAATGAAAAGAAAGAATGCTTTTGGCACAAAGGTTCTTTATTATTCATTCATATATTACATTATTCTGCAACATTTTGTAGTTTAAATTAAATTATTGTTTATTAAACTGTTGTAGTAACTGAATACCACATTTTACTCATGCTGATTTTGGAGGAGAAAAACTGAAATGGCACTCGTCTTCGTGTGATATTGATTAACTACATAAAATTATATAAATATATTCTAGCTCCCATATCTTGAATTTTGTGATCATTCACATGCATTCATAAATACATTTTAGGGTCTTGATGCAATATTTAATCCGGAAAGGACAAAACAAATGATAATGAATGAACCCAAAAGTTTCCATATAGAACCTTTTTCCTGGTTACAAAGAACCCTAGGGTTCTTATTATTGAAACCCTTAAAAAGGGTTCCAAATACGTACAGTAGCGCTGATAGAACAACGTGATCTCATGAGAATACGTACTGTATGTATTTGTACGTAAAGTGTCGTTCTATCATACGTATATATAATTACGTTTTATATGCGCAGAAACGTATAATACAGATGTATTTACAGTACTAAAACGTAAAATATTTACGTATTGACAGCACAAAAACGTAATTTATTTACGTATGAACAAATCCACCGATGTACACATTGTACGTATCACAATTTATGCATATCAATGTCGTAGCATTATGTTTTGACTCAATTGCATTCCACTGTTTTATTAATGAAGTTTTCAGTCGCATTTATTGATATAATACTCATAAATATTAACATTTTGCTCGTTTCGCCTGCATGGTATTAAACAATACACTATAAAACCTTAAAAAATACATTCTTTAACGTTACTCGTTCAACCATTTTGTAATAGTTTATTTACCTTGAGACACATTAAGCGTTTTCTCCTATAAAACACAACAAAAATTCACAAAAGACATCAATGTTATTAGTTTGATGTAACGTTAATCCAAATCTTTAGAATCCATAGTTGTTTTTGAAACAAACAACGCTGGTGGCGCAAGCACGGCCGGGAACGCAATACTCGTTCCCTCATCTAGAGAGAACCGAGGTTACGTTAGGTAACCGATTCGTTCTCTTACGAGAGGTTCTCTCGTATTGCGTAAGCTAGCTTACCCTACGGGAACATCTGGTCAACGCCGTGCGCGCTATGTAACCACTAAACATCCCAGGGGGAGAAAAACACCAGGGGAATTTTAAGTGGACGAAGACAATAAGGCGGCCAGCATAGCGGCCCTTATCATCTAGTGCAAAACGCCCTAAAGGCGGCAGGCGTAGCGGGCCGTGAACGTATAATGCATAAGCACATAGGGGAAACACAAGGGGCGAGCCGGTTGTGATAGGACTCCCAATAGTGCGGCTTCCTATAGGAGAGCTGTATAGTACTAGACCGCCAGAATTTTAGCCTGTAAGGCGGGAACTTCCAAATTATAGAATCTGACAAAAGTGGAGGGGGAGGCCCATCCCGCAGCTACACAAATGTCGTGAATGGAAATTCCGCAGGACCATGCCCATGATGAGGCCATGCCTCTGGTGGAATGAGCCCTGACGCCCAGTGGGCAAGGCAGGTCTTTTGAGGCATAAGCAGAGGCAATCGCATCTACTATCCACCTAGATAGTGTCTGTTTCGAGGCGGCTAACCCCTTGGTGCGGCCTGCACTTTATGTGGGGGTCAGTGGGTCCTCTATTGCTCGTCTTCAGATGGTGCAAAATGCTGCTGCACGTCTTTTAACTGGAACACGTAAATACGAGCACATTTCCCCTATTTTATCCTCACTCCATTGGCTGCCTATATATTATAGGATCCATTTTAAGATTCTTTTATTTGTGTTTAAAGGTCTAAATGGTCTTGCTCCACCTTACATCTCGGAGCTGCTACACCCCTATAGGCCCACTCGTTCTCTCAGGTCAGCTGACCAACTGCTCCTAAATGTGCCTAAAACAAAGCGCAAGTTAAAAGGATACCGTGCTTTTGCTGTAGCAGCTCCGAAATTGTGGAACGATCTACCTTTGAACATTAGACAGGCATCATCATTGCCTGTTTTTAAGTCTCTTCTAAAAACCTATCTTTATTCTTTGGCTTTTTGATAAGTTAAACTGAAAATCCAGGTTTGGTTTTGGTTATATTGATTTTATTGTTTCATTGTATGGCTGTGTAAGGCTTTTTATGTATGTATTGTTTTACTGTACATGTCAGTCATGAAACTGATAATCCAGGTTAGGTTAGATTGATTTTATTGTTTTCTTCTATGGTTATGTAGGGCTTTTTTATATATGTATTGTTTTACTGTACAGCACTTTGTGTCCCAATTTTTTGGGAATTTAAAGTGCTCTATAAATAAATCTTGCTTGCTTGCTTGCTTGCTTGCCGAACGACACAAACAGCTGCTCCGAGCGTCTGAACGCAGCAACGCGTGTAGTGTACACTCTGAGAGCCCGAACCGGGCAGAGGCGATCAGCGTCACATTCGCTATCGGATGCAGGCAGCGCCGATAGAGAGATCACTTGCGCCCTGAAGGGGGTACCAATCGCTTTCGGAACATAACCGTGTCTAGGTTTCAGAATGACAATGGAGTCATTAGGTCCAAACTCAAGGCACGTGGCGCTTGAAGACAGCGCGTGAATGTCCCCCACACGTTTTACTGAGGCGAGTGCAGTCAGAAAAACGTTTTTTAGCGAGAGGTATTTTAGTTCCACGGACTCGAGTGGTTCAAACGGTGGGGCTTTTAAATCTTCTAGGACTATAGAAAGATCCCAGACCGGCACCGTGGGGGGGGCGAGGGGGGTTCATCCTTCTGGCTCCCCTGAGGAAGCGGATGATTAGCTCGTCTTTGCCCAAAGACTGGGCGCGCCGGGGTTCAACGAACGCCGTGACGGCTGCCACGTAAACCTTTAGAGTGGATGGGGACCTGCCCTTATCCAGCATCTCCTGAAGGAACACGAGCAAAGACGAAACCTCGCACGTCCGTGGGTCCAAATTTTTGTCGGTGCACCATCTAGAGAACACAGACCATTTTGCAGCATAGAGCTTCTGGTAGATTCCGCTCTGGCGTGTTTGATCGTGTTCAGAACCCCTTCTGGCAATTCGACGCGTAGTCGTTGGTCACCCATGCATGAAGCGCCCAGCGCTGTGGATGGGGATGCCAGATTGAGCCGCGGGCTTGAGTGAGGAGATCTGCTCTGATTGGAATGGGCCACGGGGCTGTCCGTGACAGCTGCGTAAGCTCCGGGAACCAAATCTGATTCTCCCAGCGCGGGGCTATGAGGAGCACCGAGTGGCGTGAGTCCCTGATTCTCTGAATGCCCTGCGGTAGCAGAGAAATCGGGGGAAAAGCATAGAGCGGGCGGCGGGGCCAATCCTGGGCTAACGCGTCCTCGCTCTTTGAAAAGAATATCGGGCAGTGAGCGTTCTCTTCTGAAGCGAAAATATCTATCTCCGCTCTGCCGAATGGGCGCCACAATGTTTGGACTGTTTGAGTGTGCAGGGACCATTCTCCGGGGGAGACAAGGTTCCTGGACAGCATGTCTGGACCGTCGTTCAGATGGCCCGGTACGTGCGTCGCTCTGAGCGAGAGCAGGTGACTCTGGGACCACAATAGGATGCGGCGCGTCAGATGAAAGAGATTCTTGGATCTGACCCCGCCCTGACGGTTGATGTAAGATACCACGGCCGTATTGTCTGAGCAAATCAGGACGTGGTGACCGTGTATGCGCGGGAGGAAAAACAGCAGCGCGTTCTCGACCGCGATCATTTCCAGACAGTTTATGTGTAGGGAACTCTCCTGGCTCGACCACTGGCCGGCGGCCGGTGAGCCCTCGCAGACCGCACCCCAACCCGAGTTGGATGCGTCTGTCGAGATGACCTTTCGGCGAGAAAAGGTTCCCATGGTAACGCCCCTCTGAAACCACTCGATTACTGACCATGGCTGCAGTGCAGTGATACATGTCTGAGTAATCTTGATAATCTGGCGGCCCGTAGTCCACTCGCGGTGGGCTACGCGGCTCTTTAACCAGAGTTGAAGGGGGCGCATGTGCAGAAGACCCAGCTGTAGCACAGCGGAGGCTGAGGCCATATAACCCAGCATCCTCTGAAAAGATTTCAGGGATGTGTGGGTACCCATCCGAAAAGAGGCGGCTAGACACTGAACACGGCGCGCGCGCTGTGTGGATAAGCGAGCCGTCATTGTGATAGAGTTCAAATCTATTCCAAGGAATGAAATAGTTTGACTGGGCTGGAGAGAGCTCTTTGTCCAGTTGACAGAGAGTCCCAGCGCTTTCAGATGGTTGAGGAGAACTGCGCGGTGCGACAGAAGCTCCGTCTGGGAATCTGCTAGAATCAGCCAGTCGTCCAGATAGTTTAGAATGCGCAGCCCCTGACTCCGCAGGGGAGCAAGCGCTGTATCCATGCACTTCGTGAACGTACGGGGTGCTAAGGATAGGCCGAACGGATGAACGGCATATTGGTAAACCTGACCCTCGAAGGCGAAACGTAGGAATGGCCTGTGATGGGGGTCTATCTGGATCTGAAAATAGGCGTCTTTCAGGTCTAGAGAGATGAACCAGTCCCCCTGGCGGACGTGCGCAAGGAGTTTCTTGACTGTGAGCATTTTGAACGGTCTCTTCATGAGCGCTTTGTTCAAAGCCCTGAGATCTAAGATCGGCCTGAGGCCGCCGTCTTTCTTGGGAACAAGAAAGTAATGGCCGTAGAACCCCGACTCGGTCATAGATGGCGGGACTCTCTCTATTGCGCCCTTCTGCAGCAGCTTGGCTATTTCTGAGCGGAGCGTGTTCATCGCAGCTGGGCTGACAGCGGATTCGAGCCGAACGCGCGAGCGTGGCGGGCAGCGACGAAACTGTAATCGATAGCCATTCTTTATAATGCTTAAGACCCATGGGGAGATGCCGGGGATGGCTTCCCACGCTTCGCAGCATGCGGCTAGCGGTTGAATGGCGTTTTCGCCCTGGTTGCTGCACATAGCGGGCTGGACACTGAGTGTGGGCGCGCTTAAAATGTGAGTGGCAACGGGACTTACACTCAGAGAGGAGTTTATGGGTCGTGTGACAGAGCGAGCGGAGGGGGGACACGCGCATGGGCTCGTGGGCGTGTTTATGTTCTCTGCTACTAGAGCGGTTAGTGACCGCTCCGTGAGAATGGGCTCTGTGTGAGACCCGGGGCATATGGTGCTTGTGTGTATACGTGAACACATGCTTGTGGGCACATTTTTTACACTTGAGGCTTTTATGCTCTTTTTGTGAACTCTCTGGGTAGCCGTGAAAACTGCTTTTTGTCGCTCGCAAGCGGGCAGGGAGACCGGCTTGTTTGTGGCGGTGAACTCTACTGTAGTCGGCGAGGAGACGGGGACTAACAGAGGGCGAAGCTTTGACGGCGGTGCGGCCGCAGCGGGAGAGAGCCGTCTTTTTCTCAGCTGTGCTAGGCAGACTTTTGCTGATCAGGCTTCAGCGTGATCTTGGGTCGAGGCCCCCAGGGGGGGAGGCTGTCTGCGGCGGCTGTCAGAACGAGAGCGAGGGCGGCCGCCCTGTCTACGCTGGGGCTGCTGAGCTTGCTGAGGCGGGCGCTGATGTGGGGTTCTGGCAGGGGGCTCGTGAGAGCGGCCTGCCGAAGAGCTAGCGCGGCGGGGTAGGAACAAGTTCATGGCCTGGGTCGCTTTCTGTACCTCGGAGAAGCGGTCAACGATGCCCGTGACGGCAGATCCGAAGAGGCCGGTCGGAGAGATAGGCGCGTTGAGGAACACGGCACGTTCTGAATCTCCCATGTCGGTAAGCGTGAGCCACAAGTGTCTCTCAGCGACACAGAGGGCGGCCATGCATTTCCCCAGGGCTTGTGCGGAGGCTTTTGTGGCGCGAAGGAAAAGGTCCGTAGCGCTTCTCAGATCCGAGAGGATGGGCGGGTTCCAACCGCTGTTCGCCATTTCGCACAAGATGTCGCTCTGAAGCACTTGGAGGACTGACATTGAATGCAGCGCTGAAGCGGCCTGTCCGGCGGCAGCATAGGCGCGAGCATGAAAGGTAGAGGTCGCTCTGCACGCTTTTGAAGGAAGCGTAGGGGGAAGAACGCCATCTAGCAGAGGGCGGGCAAAGATGAGCGGCGACCAGGTCCTCGACGGGCGGCATGGCAGTATAACCCTTCTCGGCGGCTCCGTCCACTGAGCGCAGCGAGGCGGACACGTCGGAGCGGTTTCGAGCCGAAAGAGGGGCATTCCAGGACTTAGTGGGCTCGTTATGTAGCTCAGGCAGGAATGGTGCAGCCCGGCTGCAGGCGGGGGCCGGGCGCCGGTGCAGGAATTTACCATCCATACGGTTCGGTGGTTGCTCGGGGGGAGGAGACCCCTCGAGACCCAGGCGGTCGACGGCCTGTGAGAGGAGACGCAATAGTTCCTCTTCGATGCCGGCGCGAGTCCCCGCAGACTCTCTCGTCGAAGAGCCAATCGACGACCAGTCCTCGCTGTCAGAAGCGTGCAGCGAACAGGAGTCCTTGTCATCCGCGGTGTCGTCGGAGGCGACAGAGCGGCCACTCGGCGGCAACTGTATGTCCGGCT
The DNA here is from genome assembly GCF_016745375.1 of Pimephales promelas. Next base: position 158,882 of record NW_024121276.1, on the reverse strand, counting down.
GGGGCGGAGAGGGAGAGCGGTCGGTGGGCGGCGGCGGCGGCCCGCATGGATTCGCAGGGGGCTCCAGCAGCCTCTGGGAGCGGCGTTTTTTTCTTCCGCGGCGAAGTGAGAGGCGGCGCGGGAGCGGTTTTGACTGCCTGCAGTCGTGCCCGCAGGGAGGACAGAGGCAGGTCCTCGCAGTGGTCGCATCCTCCGTTGGCGAGGGCGAGCTCTGCGTGTTCCACTCCGAGACAGAGAGCGCAGATGGGGTGGCGGTCTCCTTCCACGAGTGAAGAGCGGCATGAGCCGCAGGAAATTCGAGGCATCTTGAAAAAGACGCTCGAGCTCTTTTGTGAAATGGAATAAGTGAAAAGGATACGGCGTCTGATGGCGCTAGCTTGCTGGACGGCTGAAGGTGGCAGACAGCCGGCTTCCTCAGTCTCCGGAGCTCGCTAGAAGATGCCTTCTCGACGACGGCGGCTTCTTCCCAGGACAGCGGATGCGTGTAGCTCGCTGAATGATGAAGAATCAACGAACGAGCCTGGGAGAGCTACTTTTATACACTGTAGCCACGCCCCTTTCGGCAGGCTCTGACGCAATGAGCGAGCGCCGTCCGCTCATTGGCCACGGGCTCAGCACCGCTCTCCCATAGGTTCGTGCATTCTCTCTGAGCGAACCAATGAGCTACTAGCTAGCCCGCTCATGGTCTGCCTCAGAGATACTGCGTTGACAATGATTACAAAATTATGGAATAATTTTTTGGCTTCAACTTCTCAGCAAAGATGAATCTTCCCCGTAGCGTAAGCTAGCTTACGCAATACGAGAGAACCTCTCGTAAGAGAACTAGGCTTAAGATGTTTATATGAGATGAGTAAACCTCTTCGCTCTTGTTACATGCAATTTTCATTATCAGGATTTTTCACAGATAATTAAGAATTGTGGTTATTTTTTACTGCCATTATTCACACACCTCAACTCACATTAAGTGAGCGTGTTACTGGCCACAGTTTTAATCTATTAACGTCAAATGCAAAACACTTTATTTATGAATTTATTGATTTTTTTTTTTTCGGTGGTGTGCCTAAAAGTGTCTTCATTTCGTTGTTTTCCGACCACAAATATACTGCATTATAGCAAAGTCCTTTTAGGCAAGTCATGCCACTCGGCTGCCATCTTGGCAACGCCTCTGGACAGCTATTTCGGACTAACAAGACCAGGCTCCTATCTAAATGAATTGGCAGAGAGTCAGATCTGCACTTTCACTGGTCACCGGTACATAAAAACTGCATGTATAGAAACAGCAGTAAAATATGATAAAAATCGCTGAAAAAGTTTGATGACTTTGCCCCAAAATAAGGTTTAAAACGCCTTTTTCCACACAGGTTACACTTTTACTATATGCGCAATGGTTCTATCCTGCTTTGATGTGTGCGCGCTACGCGGTTTGAAGCACATTATGTGCACGCTCTTGCTCGCTCGCTCTAGATTCTGGGAGATTTGAACTAATATTGTGGGCATCAGGGAGCCGCTCTCAATATTCGGGAGACTCCCAGAACTTCAGGGAGACTTGGGATGTCTGACATTTACACAACGCACACATACACTGCATATCAAATCTGACGCCTTTTCAAATATTAACGTATTTTCCCCTGTTACAAACCTCAACTATGCGCATGCGTCAGTGGAACCAGACAATAGGCTTACATGTTTCCCAGCTTGACTGTTAAAAGCAAATGATTGACTTTCCAGTGGGAGGGGAGGGATATGTGCGTACAACTGCCATCTTTGGTGTTACGGGTTTTCCCTATAGTTTTATCGAGGAAGTGGCATGTCTCTATATAAATTGTCTCTGATTATAGTCATGTCAGGCAACGTTGTCAACATGAACTCAGTTTCTCAAGCACCCCAAAAATGTGTTTTTCTTTATTGCCATGTTTATGAATGTACGCATGACAATGTCATCACAAGCAAATGCACACTTTGCTCAGAGTGAAATAGATGGGATTGAAGTATTTACACATGTCTGTTAAATGGGGCATACACCACATATTTTACTATCATTATGGTTGCTATGATTATGAGCTTAATTGCATCAATTTGATCAAAGTTTTGTGGGAGGGAAACATGAGGGACTTTTATTGCAGTTTAACCTAAATCTCATTATAATCTCATTATGAGTGTGCATTTTAACATAGTGATAGTCAGTCATATTCCATCCAACTTTAAAAGTGTGCATTGCGTTTATGTTAAAACAAAACTACAATACAAGCTAGAATAAACAGAAAATGATTGGCCATTGGTGTGGACACTAGTTATCATAAGAGTTTCATTATCGTTTATATAAAACAAGGGAAAATACTAATAGCCTACTATGTGGCCAAGATTGACCTAAAACTAGGAAACAAACAAATGACAATAATTCATAATAGTAATAATAATTCAGATTTTATTCCTCACACCCACATACATACTGTAATAACTATTACTACAAGAAAAAAATATGGAAGTGCTGTTTCCTTATTTATCAAGTTAAATTTCCTGTAGAAATTAACCATGTTGATTGATTGATTGATTGATTGATTATTTAAACACTCTGATTGTGTGATTAAAAACAAAAACAAACAAACAAACAAAAAAACATTTCCCACAGATATTTTGTTTTTTCCATCAGATTCTCCATCCAATCTGATGGAGTTTGGTTCCTTGCCACTGTCGCCTTGCTTTTGGCTTGCTTTGAGCTTGCTCAGTTGGGGTTATTTAGTGTTTAGCAATGTTGTTGATCTGTGTTGTGCTACTTTCATGTTATCACTGTGAAGCTGCTTTGATACAATCTGTATTGTGAAAAGCGCTATATAAATAAATGTGACTTGACTTGACTTGACTAGATAAAAGTGGGTGTTGAATACATAAATGAGGTGCTTCTTCTAAATTATGTGATTTGATTGTTATGATAACATTTTAGTTAAACCTTGTGATCTCAGGATAGAGAAAGATGGCAACTTGCATCAGCAATGTACACAGTGACTAAGTCCTGGGTAGTAAAGCTCTGAAAAGTGTATTAAGTTTAGAGATTGTACACTACACTACATACAGGGTGTTATTGCATTCAAAATATGTAACTATATTGATGTCAACACATCTTATAGAGAAACACAGACTGAACTTGCTCCACCTTATCTCGTCCCCTGACCACTTGATTTATCGGTTTCAAACTCAATCAGTTAAAATGACCATAAGACACATACATTTCCCATCTGGATGTACTCAAAAGGCTTCACTGGCAGGGGAAAAATAGCTGTTTGTTCAGGTAGTTCAGACATCCACAGAAGATAACAAAGTGTGGATATCAGTATCGGTGCAACGAGCCTGCTGAATGGCCCACAAAGGCTATATCCTGCATGTTTATTCCATTGAATGGAAAAGTAAACACCATTATTTCAGCTACAGTCAATGACGCAACTACAAGCAGTGGTCCTTGGGATCTGCCTGTGCAGTTTCATGACATGCTGCTTTGTGAGCAACATTACGACTGGTTTTCACCATCTGTTTCTAATTTGAAATACCCCCTTTTGCTTTCCCCACTTTCCTGCAAGAGTGGACCCAATGAGTAGAGCATGTCCAAACAGACTTGAAGACATGCCATACCTTGCAATGTGAGCAGTCAGGGGACATTATTTAGTAATATCAGGGATCTTTGCTCCACATTTGCAACTCTTTTTTTTTAGCAATAGATAAGTGAGTCTTCTAAACCGTTCTTCACTGGGTTTTAAAGAAACCCCAAAATCTAAGTTAAAGTGCATGTACAGTATGTGACCCTTCCAGGGCTCTGAATATTCAAGCTATTCACAGTGGTTTTGCTGCCGATATAATAAGCAAACATTTTAAATATTGCAATGATTTTATTTAGACTCATTAGACTAATTTGCCCATTACACACAGGGCAAGTAATGTGAACCAGTTTTCAGTGAATTTATACTCTGATTTCATGATTAATTTGCATCAACACACAAAAACATTGAAAAAAGTGTTTATATAGTATGAACATATAATTACATTGTACAATTAAGCCTAACTTCCACATGTTCTTAATCAATGCTACAAGAAGTGAAGTAACCATCAGAGACAATAGAGTTCCCTTTCGTAGTCACTCCGAGTTACGTCGGAATGACGGAGAATGGGGGTTTCGCATAGAAAGCCAATCCTCTTCGAGTATTTAAAAACGAGCCAATGGCATGAAAATTCCTTGGGGCTGCGGAATTTGCATAGCGTACCTCCGCCCCACCTCGTGGGTATAAAAGGAGGAAGTGAACGCAATCGCAGTATGTTTTCGCTTCGGAGCCAAGAAAACTTCTTCACTCCACAAGCCACACTATCTGAGTTTACTACGGTGACTCACCTCTTCGAGACGAGTGAACTCTCTGGTGTTGGTGTGACGGCGGTACCCAGCGAGTTTCACATTGCCTGGGATCTGAGCAGTGGTCTGCCAGTGTGTGTGCGCTGTTTGAAGTGTTTGGGCTTTGATCACGCTCAGACAGTGCTCGTGGGTGTGTTGCGTTCTCTCAGTGGGAACATGATCATCGCAATGTATAACGGTTGAGACTCAATGAGCTCAGTAGAGTGAGAGTCCCCTCATCCACAACCCGAACCATTTTCTCCACGTGAGATAATTCTTTGGCTGGTGGCCAGGGTGACCAAAAAGACGTCAGGTCTAGAACTAAACCGACGAAATTCCTCGGTCCACACCCCGTCTTGCACATTGCAACCCACGTGGTCCAGAGTGAGTGGGCAGGGCCGTCCGTGGGCCCGCGTTCTCATTCGGTCCCCCAGCTGATGAAATCATGTTTATCGCCGCATCACAAGGTGAGCTGGAGTCCTCTGACGATGGCTCATCTGTGCTGCTGTCCTCGGATGTGCTAGCATGGCAGGTTTGATTCAGGGCTCACAGCTATGCCTCCCGGGCTGCCACGAGTATCGGGTTTGTGTGGAAAATTCTGCCATATCCCGAGCACTTAAGGCTGATGATTGGTTTTTGGGGTGGCGAACCCAGATTCTTTCTTCCCGGATGTGCATGAAGAGGCCATTAGATCGTGGTAGTCTCCTTTGACTTATCACGATCACTCAGCGGCCTCTTCCACCTTCTCTGCCCTCGTGGAGGCCGCAGTCTAGGGTGCACTGGGGTTCCCCCCTGTGGAGTGTGCTGTGGCAACACTTATGTGTCCCCACAGTGCTTCCACTCGGTGTGGCAGCCCTAGGCACCCCTCCAATGCCTGTAGGTTCTTGTCTACTCCGGTGGCGGGGACCTATGGAGCTGCGGGGCAGGCTGCCACCTCACTGTATGTTATTGTCATTCTCAGGGGTGTTCAATGACATGCACGAGGGTAGGGCTGATTCAGGGCTCATCCTTGAGCTGCCTGCCGTCACCGTTCTTGCTCTACGAGCGAAGAAGGTGACCGCATGCCCCCTGAGTCACTGATGTCCACACGTGTGGTCAGACATTTTTGGCTTAACCTGGTCGATGTGCGTGAGGCTGAGTGAACCAGTTGCTCAACTTTCCCATATCCCAAGGCTAGCCTCTTCGGCGGCGCGGTCGAAAACGCTGCCCAACGTTCTCGGCCGCCCAGAAGCGGACTGTGGCTTATCTGACTCTGCGGTTCTGCTGCTACTAGCCGCCGTCTCAGGATGCTTCAGTCCGCTTGCCGCCGAATGCGCCCTCCTGCTACTTCTGCCCCCTCCCGTCTGGTCCCTGCAGCACCGGGCCGTGCGGTGGAGGTGGTTGTGGGGAGGCGCCCCTGCCCGTACCAGCCCCGCTGCGTCGCTCCCGTTACGGGCAGCTCGGCTATGGCTTACAGTTCTTCAGGGTGTGGTCAGGCCCACTCCTTCCCCCGGTGGAGGGCTGGGGGAGAACCTTTTCTCAAGAGCTGCATTCCATCTCCGAGCACACAGAGCAAGGTGAAAGTGTGCAATGGCCCCGTGCCTCGCCACTCTCATTCTCCTCTGTCTCTGAGGGTGCGGATGGGAGTGTGTGTCGTCCCTGGACCACGCCGCCCCCATCCCCCTCTATCGCCAAGCCCCCGGCAGAGCAGACCCCCGTGGAACGCTGGTCCTTCCCTAGTCTCCTCTGTCAGGGCACGGAGCTCGACTGTGCACCCGCGCGGGGGGTGGGGGGGATAGCACCTCCGCGCCTGCTGGTCTCTCCGCCACGCTGCCCCTCCGGGGGGACGTCTGTGGCTCGGGTATCCCACTGGATCGGTTCTGGGAGCTTGGTTAGAGCTCCCCAGCCTGTCCCGTTGGGTCGCTTGAACGATCAGACTCGGCTTTGCGACTCAGTTTGCACGATTTTTGCACGGAGATTGCCGCCCTGCTGGCGAAGGGTTCAATCGAGACTGTCCCTCCAGCCGAGATGAGGTCTGGGCTTACAGCCTTACTTCATTGTCCCCAAGAAGACCGGTGGGTTACGACCGATCCTAGATCTTCGCGTTTTGAGCCGTGCTCTGCCGGTCAAAATGCTCACGGCCAAGCGCATTTTCGAGTGCGTCTGGCCTCAGGATTGGTTTGCAGCGATGTACCTGAAGGACGTGTACTTCATGTCTCCTATGGAGACTCTCCATCTTACCTCGACACAGACCGTTTCTTCAGTTGCGTTCGAGGGAGAGGCATATCAGTACACGGTTCTCCCATTCGGCTTAGCTCTGTCTCCTCGCGTCTTTACGAAGATTGTCGAGGCAGCCCTTGTTCCCCTTCGCGAACACGGGGTTCGCATCCTGAACTACCTCGACGATTGGCTTATCCTAGCACACTCTCGAGAGCAGGTTTGCGAAAACAGAGAACTTGTACTACGGCACCTAGGCCGTCTAGGCCTTCGGGTCAATTGGGAGAAGAGCTAACTTTGCCCCGTGCAGAGGATCTCTTTTCTCAGAATGGAGATAGACTCGGTCGCCATGTCCGCGCAGCTAACGAGCGAGCACGCGCACTGCTGACTTTTCTCCGACAGTTAAGGGCAAGAGCGCGTCCATCTGAAACTCTTCAGAGGCTCCTGGGGCATATGGCATCCGCAGCTGCGGCGACGCCACTCGGATTGCTTCATATGAGACCGCTTCAGCTGTGGCTTCGCGATCGAGTCCCGAGGTGGGCATGGCATCGCGGCTTGCTCACTCCGAACTGCCGTCAGATCTTCTTCCCGTGGTCGAACCTCAGCTTTTTACTGGCCGGGGTCCCTCTGCTGTGAGTTTCCGGGCATGTCGTTGTCTCCACGGATGCCTCTACCACGGGTTGGGGAGCCATGTGCAATGGTCATGCAGCCGCAGGTTCCTGGACAGGACCCCAGCGCCTCATGCACATTAATTGCCTCGAGCTGCTGGCAGTACGCCCGGCCCTGCTGTTGGTAGGGGCCGGCCCTGCTGTTGGTAGGGGCCTCGCTGCACCGCTTTCGAGCACTACTCAGGGGTCAACACGTACTTGTCCGTTCAGACAATACCGCTACGGTAGCGTATATTAACCACCAGGGTGGTCTACGCTCACGTCGGATGTCGCAGCTCGCACGCCACCTCCTGTTATGGAGTCAGAAGCACCTGAGGTCTCTTCGTGCCGTTTACATTCCAGGAGACCGGAACCTGGCAGCCGACGAGCTGTCACGGGTCCGCCCATCTCCGGCGAATGGCGACTCCATCCCCAGACAGTCCAGCTGATTTGGGACCAGTTCGGGTCTCGTTCCACGAGACACCTCTACGCGTTGAAGTGGAACCTCTTCGTCAACTGGTGCTCTCCCGTGGAGAAGACCCCCGGAGATGTCCGATCGGTATCGTGCCTTCCTTCCTGCAAGAAGTGTTGGAGCATAGGCTGTCGCCCTCCACCCTTTAGGTTTACGTCCATTGCCGCGTCTCATGATGCAGTGGAAGGTAAGTCTGTTGGAAGGCACGACCTGGTCATCAGGTTCCTGAGGGGAGCGAGGGGATTGAATCCGTAGTTTTCACACTCAGTAGTACACACCTCTCAGTAGTTTTAAGTGCTCTGCAGAGGCCTCCCTTTGAGCCTTTCAATCGGTAGAGTTAAAGTTTCTGTCCATGAAGACAGCGCTCCTGGTTGCATTGGCCTCCATCAAGAGGGTAGGGGACCTGCTCGCATTCTCCGTTGACGAAGCGTGCCTGGAATTCGGGCCGGCTTACGGCTCACGTGATCTTGAAACACCGGCCTGGAAATGTGCCCAAGTTTCCTACCACTCCCTTCCGGGACCAGGTGGTGAACATGCAAGCGCTGCCCCTGGAGGAGGCAGACCCAGCCTTGGCACTGCTCTGTCCGGTACGTGCGCCCCGTGCCTACGTTGACAGAACGCGGTGTTTCAGGACCTCAGACCAGCTCTTTGTCTGTTATGGGGGGAGCCAGAAGGGAAGGGCTCTCTCACAGCAACAGCTGTCTCACTGGATAGTGGACGACATTTTTTTGGCTTACCAACAGCAAGGTCGACCGTGCCCCCTTTGTGTGACGGCCCACCCACGGAGTGTGGCTTCCTCTTGGGCTTAGCGCATAGCGCCTCGCTAACAGACATATGCAGAGCTGCAGGCTGGGCGACACCAAACACCTTCGCAAGATTCTATAAGTAGAGCCTGTGTCCTCTCGCGTACTCGCTCCCGCTAGTACTGGACCCGCTCTGGTGTCTTCGGTTGCTCGCCATTCCAGTCCTCGGACTGGATAAGTGCGATATTCCTCAGTTGAGTCTTCCGTTGAAGCCCTGAGTCCTCCAGCACTTCTGATGCTGGCACCACTGCACTTGCTCTGGATGCCGGCTAGGTGCCTCCGTGTGCACGGTTCCCTCTGGTAACTGTCACATGTGTATTCTCCACTGTAAGCTTTTCTGAGCATGTGTCTTCCCTTGGCAAGCCATCTGCCACTCCTGGAGTTAAGTTTCTAGCCACCCTTAGGTTGGTGCTTCAGTGTTTCCCATATGAAGTTCCCTAAAAGGACCATATGTGTATTCTTAAGTCCTCCCTACGGTAGGCATACTGTGGCATATTCCTCCCGGGATATGTTCCCAGTGTACCTTGGTATTGCTGTGTTAAAGTAGGTAACTCCTGGTTATAAGCTAAGTTATTAGGAGTCCAGACTTTCGCAGGGCACTGGAAGACAGCTGTGAAGATGGCGTGATGGCACCGGACCCCATTCTCCGTCATTCCGACGTAACTCGGAGTGACTACGAAAGGGAACGTCTCGGTTACGGATGTAACCCTCGTTCCCTGAGTAGGGAACGGAGACGTTATGTCTCCTTGCCACTTCCGCTGTACCGCTGGGTAGACGCCTGAGTTCAGTCTCGGCTCCTCAGCGAAGACATACTGCGGTTGCGTTCACTTCCTCCTTTTATACCCACGAGGTGGGGCGGAGTTAAGCTATGCAAATTCCGCAGCCCCAAGTAATTTTCATGCCATTGGCTCGTTTTTAAATACTCGAAGAGGATTGGCTTTCTATGCGAAACCCCCAATCTCCGTCATTCCGACGTAACGTCTCCGTTCCCTACTCAGGGAACGAGGGTTACATCCTTAACCGAGACGTTTTCTGTATGTATATTCTGCATGTTTTTGCGTGGTGAAAGTGGGTCTATGTTTGCAATAGGCTAGAAAAGAAGACAAGTACTTCTGTTTGTGTTAGTAACAGTATAAGAGTGCTTAGAACTGTGCACAGTGTTTTATTGATGTTACCTTCCTTGCAGATCGATACTGGGTCACTGGAAATGCCAAAGAAGATGAAAGCTAGCTACTGGACGATTCGTCTTTTTCTGCTGGGATCTGTCACTGAGGTGAAAGATTATTTCCCACATGATTTTTATAAACATCTATAAGATATCTGTACCTTTAAAATTTAAAGTTCTACAGTTATGGAATGATCTGGAAATGACCAAACCGAATAAATGAAATGAAAATGAAAAAAGTTATTACATATTTTGTTGGCTAACCCAAAAGTAAGCAACCTGGTTCCCTCGACGCAAAAGGAGTTTTCAGTGGCTTTTATATTATTGCAGAAAGTAAGCTCTGTGACCAACAAAAGTTTATGATTCTTACAAGTTTTGTAGACGTAAAAAGCTAAACATAATGTGGCACCACCGTCACATTATTTCAACGTTACGTCCATTAAGCTTTCTAACTCTTTCAGTCTTTACTTTAAAAAAACAGTATCATATGTTAGAACAGTTCGAATAATTTGCAAGAGTGTGATTATAAACACAATGAGGATGTAAAAGCAGACTAGTGAGCAGATGAGTTTACCTGTTCAGGGGGTTGACGTTTCACAACCTCTGTGGTGCCATTTAGCCATTTGTTAGCAAATGCCTTTTTCAAGACAGGTAAAAGCTATTAAAATCATCTAGGGGTATTACTGATGTTTTAATCAGTCTCAGATTGCAGACTTGGAAGTAAATGCCCACTGCTGTGAGTGGATAACAGTTTTAACAGTTTTGCATATTATAATGAATTTCAACTCACCCGTCAATGCACTTGGGGGAAATTGTTTTGATAATGTCCAATGTTGTAAAATGGCAACCGGAATGATTCGCCGATACACGTTCGACCCAGAGTCTATGTGTTGCACCATTCCTGTCGGATCCAATATAGATGGCACATCAGATCTTTACTCTTAAACGGTCTGTAAATCCAGTCTTGTTTACAAAACAATCCTCAGTGAAATGAAGCAAACAGACGGACAACCTCTGTTGTCTTACCTCATCTGCTGGAATGTCATTAAAAATAAAGTTTATCCATGCAGTCCTATTGGAATCCAGAGGAAGCATATGCAGTGTCTATCTTCTTCCACAACCAGGCACTGCACAATATTTTGTTTTGTTCGGTAGCTCGATCTGGGGCCTGTTTCAGAAAGGAGGTTAAGTGAAAACTCTGAGTATGTTAACCCTGAAATGAGGGAAACTCTGGGTTCCCTTTCGAAGGGAACTCAACAATACGTCGAATGACGCAATGGGGAACGCCTCAGGCGTGACAGGTGTCTGAAATCAAATATCAACTCACAGTAATCAAGTTGACCGGCGACAGCCCGTGCATCATCAGCTTGAATGATGAGCGCGTCAATCTGGATGTATAAGAAGGGCGCCTTGAAACCGTGACAACATCTTTTCGTCTTCAGGGACTGTTTGTCTGTTTGATAGTATCAACGATTAAGCGCGCAGAGACGTGGAGAAACACTTTGCGCGAGTGTGCCGACTTGTGTCCAGATATTTGACACTGGAGGATTCACACGATCTGTGCGTGTTCTGCCTGAGAGAAGAGCATTCGCGGGAAGCTCTCGAGGGAGTTTTTTGCGCGAACTGAGAGTTTTCCTTTCAGAACTCTCTGCTCTCGTCTGACCCACTTCTCGAGGGAAGTGGGCGCGGCATCTGAACCCCGCGGTTCCGGTTCCCGCTCGGGCTGAGGCTCAGTGGTGGTTGAGCTCGTGGAGCTTTCAGATGGAGCTGGCAGATTATCGGGAGAGGGGCGTTAACCTCGCGGATGATCTACCAGCTGACGAGAGTAAGTTACAGATTAATGTTGAACATCTAAGAAGAGAGAAAATGAGCACTCTCTCTCTTTGGTGAATCTGTAACTGTTCTCTTCGGGCAGGGCAGGAGTTGGCTGTAATATATATATATATATATATATATATATATATATAGAAAAGGATGTCAGTTTGGTTGAGACCAAACCATTTCAGCCTTCCTGCCCAGTGTACGCTGAGCTGGTTGACATTATGGGGCGCGCCACAGACAGATTGCAGTTGCAGTGGGGGCGCGTCTGGGAGGAACCCGCTCATGGTATTTTGGATGGCTGGTTCCTCCCCACCCATAAGCCACCAGCCCGGATGAGCCTTCCATTCCTTTCTGATCTCCACGCTGGGATTGAGAGGGTATGGAAGAATCCGTTCTCCTCACGTCTCTATCTGCATCAGCGGGCTAGTTTCGCTGCTGTGGAGGGAGCCGTGGAGCACGGATATGTGTCGATGCCGCCAGTGGACGAGACGTTGGCTAACTATCTCGTCTCTGGTTGGTTCTCTTCACTAAGAGCTCTGACCCTGTCATCCAAGCTGCTCAAGACATCTTCATGCTTGAATGACAGAGCGTACACGGCAGCAGGTCAGGCAGGTGCGGTTCTGCACGCCCTTGTGGTCCTCAGGCCTACCAGACTGATCTGCTGCGGGACTCCGGGCCACCAAGCAATCTGCTGTTCCGTCAGTGCTATGGTGGCCACGGAGAGACATCTGTGGGAGCTCCCACATACTGTGGTTGCCGGGTTACAGGCCTCACTAGGCCTTCCTGGTTATGAGCTCCCACTGATTGTGGTCGCCAGGTTACAGGCCTCACCAGGCCTTCCTGGTTATGAGCTCCCACATGCTGTGGTCGCTGGGTTACAGGCTTCACCAGGCCTTCCTGGTTATGAGCTCCCACATACTGTGGTCGCCAGGTTAAAGGCCTCACCAGGCCTTCCTGGTTATGAGCTCCCACACATTGTGGTCGCCAGGTTACAGGCCTCACCAGGCCTTCCTGGTTATGAGCTCCCACGTACTGTGGTCGCCAGGTTACAGGCCTCACCAGGCCTTCCTGGTTATGAGCTCCCACATGCTGTGGTCGCTGGGTTACAGGCTTCACCAGGCTTTCCTGGTTATGAGCTCCCATATACTGTGGTCGCCAGGTTACAAGCCTCACCAGGCCTTCCTGGTTATGAGCTCCCACATACTGTGGTCGCCAGGTTACAGGCCTCACCAGGCCTTCCTGGTTATGAGCTCCCACGTACTGTGGTCGCCAGGCTACAGGCCTCAACAGGCCTTCCTGGTTATGAGCTCCCACATACTGTGGTCGCCAGGTTACAGGCCTCAATAGGCCTTCCTGGTTATGAGCTCCCACACATTGTGGTCGCTACGTTAAGGCCTCAAAGGGGCCTTCCTGGTTATAGTTCCCACATACTGTGGTTGCCGGGTTACAGGCCTCACCAGGCCTTCCTGGTTATGAGCTCCCACTTATTGTGGTCGCCAGGTTACAGGCCTCACCAGGCCTTCCTGGTTATGAGCTCCCACTTATTGTGGTCGCCAGGTTACAGGCCTCACCAGGCCTTCCTGGTTGTGAGCTCCCACATGCTGTGGTCGCTGGGTTACAGGCTTCACAAGGCCTTCCTGGTTATGAGCTCCCACATACTGTGGTCACCAGGATACGAGCTCTCACATACTGTGGTCGCCAGGTTAAAGGCCTCACCAGGCCTTCCTGGTTATGAGCTCCCACACATTGTGGTCGCCAGGTTACAGGCCTCACCAGGCCTTCCTGGTTATGAGCTCCCACATACTGTGGTCGCCAGGTTACAGGCCTCACCAGGCCTTCCTGGTTATGAGCTCCCACACATTGTGGTCGCCAGGTTACAGGCTTCACCAGGCCTTCCTGGTTATGAGTTCCCACATACTGTGGTAGTCAGTTTACAGGCCTCACCCAGCCTTCCTGAATGTGGGCTCCCACATGCTGCGGTAGCCAGAATACAGCCTCACCACCTTTCCTGAGCACTTTGCTCCCACTCTGTGGTCACCAGGCTTCAGGCTTCATTGGCCTTCCTGGTTATGAGTTGTCACATATCAGGTTGCAGGCTTCACCAGGCCTTCCTGAATGTGAAACCCCCACTTTTCGTGGTCGCTAAGTTGTAGTGGTGAGTCTTCACATGTCAGGCTGCAGGCCTCAGCGGCCTTCCTGAATGTGAGCTCCCCATGCATTGGGACTATCGGGTGTTAGGCCTTGTCAGGCCTTCCTGATTATGGGTTCCCACTTGTTGTGGCTGCCAGGTTACAGGCCTCAAGTTCGGCCTTCCTGAATTCAGAGTGAAGTACACAAACCCATACTTCACCTATTATTGTGGTAAGTCACCCGACGAGATGTCTTGTGCACTTTTTAAAATCCATTCCTTATGGTGAGGGTCACGCGCGGTATGCTTCGGTCCCTTCTTATGTGGCTCAGACCCCGGTCTTTCCTCGGGTCCCACTTTAAGAGTTCTTAAGAGCTAACTTCTCGAAGTAGCTCCCACTTGGTGTGGTTTTTCAGGTACACCAGGCTGGGTCTCCCTGACCTTCCTGAGTACGAGCTGCCACCGGATGTGGTCGCCAGGTTACAGGCCTTACCAGGCCTTCCTGGTCACGAGCTCCCACACACTGTGGTCGTCAGGTTACAGGCCTCACTAGGCCTTCCTGGTTATGAGCTCCCACATACTGTGGTCGCCAGGTTACGAGCTCCCGCATACTGTGGTCGCCAGGTTACAGGCCTTACCAGGCCTTCCTGGCCATGAGCTCCCACACACTGTGGTCGCCAGGTTACAGGCCTCAACGGGCCTTCCTGAATTCAGAGTGAAGTACACAAACCCATACTTCACCTATTATTGTGCTAAGTCACCCGACGAGATGTCTTGTGCACTTTTTAAAATCCATTTCTTATGGTGAGGGTCACGCGCAGTATGCTTCGGTCCCTTCTTATGTGGTTCAGACTCCGGTTCTTCACTTTGGGTCCCACTCTAGATGTGTCTTTGTCGCAATACATTACGACAGGCACTTCCCTTGTTCAAGCTATCTCCCACAACTGGTGGTTTTAGGTCTCATTAGACCTGTTTCGAGGTAGCCCCATATTGTGGGTCTGTCAGGTTTCTAGCCTCTGGCTTTCCTGAAGGATGAGCTTCCACATGCTGTGGTCGTTGGGGTTCAGGCCGCACAGTGTACGGCCTTCCTGACATGAGCCCTCATGTTTCAGAGCTCCCCACACAGGGGTCATCAGGTCTTAGGTCTCATTGACCTTCCTGATTTTGATCCCTCTCTTACTTCCTCAGTGCTCAAAGCGAGCACTGGGTGGAAACTCGTGGATTGAGTGTACGATTCCCGTTGTTTTGAGGTTGAGTCACACTCTCCGGAGGATCCCGTCTCTGTGATCCGAAACTTGATGGTTTCTGCCAGCTTCGCGGGCCTTCAGTTTTTGGATGCCTTTCCTAGGCAATTTCCAGAGGCTCTGTCTTGGACGGACAGGCTATGGCCAGACTGTGTGTCTTAGTACAGATCACCAGGCCAGCCTGGGGGCATTTCAGGAGGAGTGTTCTCCTGAATAGTGACTGGCTGGGGGTCCCTTTGGCCCCCTAGCCACACTCCCTAGAAGGGACCCCTTCTATTTTGAAGTTGTGGTCCTAAAGCCTTTGAGCTGGCCCCGATTTACCCACGTTATTACGTTCTGGTTTTTCTTGGTTCATTAGCTTGGGCTATGACCGGTAGGGAGTGCTGTCACTGACAGCCCGATGTAACATAGGGTGAGTGGTTTCAGTGTTCCTTGGAATTACTGGTTCTGACAGTTGTCACTGCCTTTTCGGCATGCACTCCCCTCAGCATGGCGGAGTGGGTATTTCGTTCCCCATTGCGTCATTCGACGTATTGTTGAGTTCCCTTCGAAAGGGAACGTCTCAGGTTACGACTGTAACCTATGTTCCCTGAGAACAGGGAACGAGACAATACGTCTCGTTGCCATGCCTCGGGGCCTGCCTGCAACAGTCCCTTCAGACGATAGGATGTTGTCACGGTTTCAAGGCGCCCTTCTTATACATCCAGATTGACGCGCTCATCATTCAAGCTGATGATGCACGGGCTGTCGCCGGTCAACCTGATTACTGTGAGTTGATATTTGATTTCAGACACCTGTCACGCCTGAGGCGTTCCCCATTGCGTCATTCGACGTATTGTCTCGTTCCCTGTTCTCAGGGAACATAGGTTACAGTCGTAACCTGAGACGTTTTCCGTTTCAGAAAGGGAGGTAAGTTAAACCTGAGAAAGCAGAGTAAGTCAAGCCCGTTTTTGAAAGAGAGGTAACTTATACTCAGAGTCAGTTACCATGGTAACTTGGTCGGGAGCAGGTTTTCTTCAGTAAACCCAGAGTTTATTGCAGTCTCCTCCCCCTTTTTAAAGAGGAAGTGCTGTTTAAACACAAACAATAATACTAAAATGTATTTACACATTCTTTAAGGAATATATATTGTTTGTCCATGGTTTAGTTGACTAAATCTGTTTTGCAGCACTTTGCCAAAAATAAATAAATAAAAGGATTTAAAACGTTTGCTAAACTTTTATTTGATTACCACCGTTTTTGATAATATATTTCTATTAAATCATTTAAAAAATTGTAATAAAAAACATTTAATAGAACTCAGTTATTTTTCAAACATAATTTAATAAGTTATTAATGATAAAAAATAAGATGTTAATCTTTTTCATAATCAATTATTGAAGTTAGTTGATTAGATATGTTTTATTGAACAAATGTTTACTTTATTTAACTGTCATTTTAACTGATGATAATAATAACCATAATTTAAGAATGCAGTTTATATATTTAATAATTGTTTAATACCAAAAACCGTGATATTTTCTGTGACGGTTCTCATTCTGTGAAACTCTCCCCACATGGGGGAGTCCCCCACCCCACCCCCGCTGTTAAACAAGTTACTCAGCAACTTTTACTCATGTTTTAAATTAACTACTTTTTACTTGAGTTGATTTTTAGACGGGTATTTTTACTTTTACTTAAGTAAAAATGTATCAAAGTAATAGTAGCCTAACTTTAGGTTGAATAACATTCTTCCAGTTTCACCTAGCAGTAAGTTACTCTAAAATAGTTATGAATTATTAACTACAAATGACATCTTCAACGGTGTAGTTAGATTAATGCAATAATTAGGCTACTCTCTCTAGAAAGTATTGGTCTACATATTACTAATTGCTAAATCCTATATCAACCTCAACCACTTGAACAATAGGCCTACAAGGAGGAGAGACAAGAAACGGCACTTTTAATGCTTTCAAATTAACAATATACAATTGCATGAATTATTCTTGAATTGATCAAAGTGTGTAGAGGAAGAAGGTTACATAAAAAATATACCTTTTAAAAATGTATGTTAAATCCACTATTGTTTTATACTGAATTGGTCTATAGTTTATGCAGTAGCCTATTTAATTTAATTGCGTCATATTTTATTTTAAATTACAGAAGAATTAAGAGTAATCCCTTTAATTAAACTACAATATTTAGATTACTTGGTAATTAATCACACCCAACACCTCTTTTTGTCTGGCTGTTGCCATGGTGACTCATAATATCTGCGCTCCATTGATAATGGCTTTTTATAGTTGTAGTGCACGCGCTTAACTCAGACCCTGCGTCCCAATTCGTATACTGTCCATCCTAAATAGTATTCGAAAATAGAATTAGTACGTCCCAAATCGTAGTATGTTGAAATTAGTGTTTCAAAGATACCCGGATGGTCTACTTTTTCCGGTCAGAATCCGAAGTGTAGATCGATGCACACTCTAACGGCTGGTATTGCCCACAAACCATTACGCGTTGGACGAGGATTCGGTTAGAACTACAAACACGACTGAAATGTGTTAAAAAAAAACTACAGACATGTAGTCGATATGGAGGACGCGCGAGTCCCCGCGGTTGTGTAGAGAGGTTTAGATAAAGAGCTTTGAGTGATTAATTATCAGTATCTAACCTGACGAAAATGAATTTATTTAATCTTGTCCACATTGTATTGCATTTGCAGCAGCATTGTGAACTTTTGTAAAGACACGTTCAGCCATTACGTTTTAAATGCATCATTCAAATTGCAAACACACGAGGAGAGCATGAAAGACCCACAACTGGCAGATGAATGTGCTCTCCGAAATGGTAAGAAATAAAATTAGATAGAATGGAGGATTTTAACTGTGACAAGATGATTGACAGGGCAGTTTACGTGACAGGATGCACGCAGCATGCGACAGAGCCGTCCGTTAAAGATGATGTGATAGTATGTCCCAAAGCTTGCCTATTTTGCTATACACTCAAAAGTATGTACTTTTTCCTCACAAAAAGAGTACATACTTTTAGGGCGTAGTATAAGTAAGCGAATTGGGACGCAGCAAGAGTCAGTCAACTCAGAGTTGATTGAACTAACTCATTTCAGCTGTTCTGAAACCGAAAACTCAGAGTTTCCCATCTCAGGGTAAGTCAACTCAGAGTTCAAGCTTTAACTAAGAGTTGGTTGAACCTCCTTATTGAAACGGGCCCCAGGTTTGTCATCACGAGGTGGCCTATGTTATTTAGCTATGTGTGTAATGCACGAATCGGTGGGCGGGGCTAAACCGACCATGTTGAAGTGGGCGTTGATCTTCTTCTGCGGGGGTGGGTTTTATCCTCTTATCCTGTCGTTATAGTTCCCCACTTTGAAAAACGAGTCATTTGCTGAGGCTGGTGTCAATAAAAGCTTTTATTGGACTAACAAGGATGTTTTCTGTTCTGAAACTTACAGGATATTCTTATAATATGATGACCTCTTAGATGTCAAAAGCTCAAGGAAAATTTGATTTCTCAGTTCATCACCCCTTTAAAAAACAATAAGAGATTAGGGGCCAGATTTACTAAACAGGGCAAATTAGCGTGAGAGCGCAATTGCAAAAAAGCGCAGATGGGAGTGGACAGTTCTGCGTGTGATCTATTGACGATGTGCAAATGAAAGGACACAGGTGCACCCGGATCATTTCAAATTTCAATTTAATTTCAGTGCAAATTAGTGCCTGATTTTAAGCCATGCATTTTTTGGGTGGTAAATAATAGTGCAAATACCAGTCAATTGACTTGGTCAAACCTTAGTAAGTCACCTTGCATGATTCATTTAAATGAAAAGGGAAAACTCTACATATAGCCACAAAACAACTGTGTCCACGCCTTTTCAGTGCTATTTTTTCACTGCGTTTATTCAGGAAATTCTGACACTAGTTTTTTAATGCCAAAAGAGGGTTTGCACTGGCACAGCTTGTTAGTGTTAGTAAATCTGGCTCTTGGACAGATTAGATTAGTTATTTAGCATATGTTTCAACAAGAGTTGTTTTTAGAGTTTGGGGTAGGAAAAACAATACAATCTATATATTTAAAAAACAATTTCCACAAAGCATGAAACTCTGTATTGCCTATAATTGAAGAAAAAACACACAGGGCAGTATTTTTGCATGTACCTGTCATTTACATCTCATTAAAGAAGCTTGAAATTAGCCTGTTCTTAGATATTACTTTTTAATGCACTTGCTGTTTGTAGTTATTTGTTCTAGCCAGTCCTGAGGTGAACGAAAGCCAGCAACAACATCCTCAAAATGTGTACCATGACATCAGTGTTACCAGAAACAAGATTGTGACTGCACAGTTCGAGTGCTATCAGAAGATCATGAAGGACAACAATCAAGACGTCATACCAAGTAGAGGTATAGACATTGTACATATTAGAGTTTTGAGAAGATATCCTTTTTTTTCACTGTTAAAATACTACTTTACAGAAATTCATTCTGCAAGACACACAGCAGCTTCAAGCCAATCCATTTTAGCCAAGCTATAATTATATGTCGAAATAAATGTGTCATGCTAAATGTGTAATATATAATAAAAGTAATAATTAAAAATAATAAACTGTGACATACATTCGTGCCTAATTAGTACAGCAAGAACAAACAAAAAAGCCTCAGGTGACTCATATTCATTGTTAGGGAGAGTGCATTTGGTCCCATTGGGTGGCAGGACAGCTGTGAAATATTTGCTTTGTTCCAAAACCTAGAGGGCTCCCTTCTTAACATCCTTAACAAGACAACAATAACAGATCCGGAAAACTCTCCATAGCCTGCGGCACACCAAAAGCGCATGGGGGACTAGATTTTGGAACAGGCGGATATAACTAAGAATAGTTGATAATGATAACAGGAAGTTACGGTTTCCCAGTCTCCACAGAAACTAATAAATATTTTGGGCTTTTTTTTCGATATTCAGCTGGCCCGGTGTGCAACAGGACCTGGGATGGATGGTTGTGTTGGGACGATGCAGAGGCCGGCATCACCTCCGAGCAACACTGCCCTGACTATTTCCAGGACTTTGACCCTACAGGTGAATGTTAGAGATCAGTAAGGTTCCTTTAACCTGTATAAAATTCAGTCTGAGCACTTTAACACGCCATCTTAGATTTATCCCAGCTCCATTACACCTCACTGTCAAACCATGCTAAAATCATTGGCCAAACTTTTTTAAGACATATTTTCTGCCATGAAGAAAGTTGATGTGAAAGAAAGAGCATGTTTTCAATATTAAGAATATTAACATTTTGCTGTGAAGTTATTAAAGGAGAACTATTAAAGGTGCAAAATGAACCTTTGGTCTAATAAAACATTGTTACCTAGTCAACCGTTCTCTGAGATTTGTTTTCATGAAAATCGAATGTAAACAGTTTTATCTCTAAAACTGTGTAGCGTATAACGCTAGTACTGGGGGCATTTACTAAGTAAAAAAAAAAATCACTAGTTAATACCACTAACAAGGCTCAAAATAGCCCCACACTAACACAGTAACATAATGAGGGTCCATACATTCAAAACGAAGCACTGAGAACTCAAAGGTCCCCTGACATGTTTTTTTAATTATTTTATAATGTTTCCTGGGTTGCCCTTGTATGTTTTTTAGATCAAAAATAGTCATAATTTAGAAATAAAAGGCATTTTTCCTAGCCTGATTTTAGCCTCTGCTTAGAACGCTCTGTTAGAAGGTGCGTGTCTGCTGTGGGATTCAATGTAACCGCCCACTGCTGTGATTGGCTGACATGCTTGCATATGAAATAGCTACATATTACATGTGAAACTCTCTTGAATACGTCATATATCGATATTACTGAATCGCATAGGCGTACTTTGCGGGTGGGACGGGTGGGACATGTCCCCACCACTTTTAGCCAGGGTCGATATTGTCCCCACCACTTTTGAAACATCTCTCGCGGCACGGATGCAAATTATACAAATAAATAAATCATCTCTAGTTAACTAGCAGAGCATTCATTTATTTCGTTTCTTTAAATAAGAGGCGATCTAGCGCTGAAATGTGTTGCTTTTGAAAACAAGTGGTCAAAGTGCTCGTTGCCGCTGCGATCAGTGGCGTGGATACAGTTTCTTGTGGCTCGCGCTGTCAGCAACAGTTTCACACGGACTCGCGCTTTAATCCGTTGTGGAGACTCTATATTTCGATCCGGTGAAATCACAAAGTATAAACATAATCGGTTTTAATCAGAGAGAGAAAAAAAATATACGAGTGCGGAATTAGAACCCAGAACCTCTGTCACGCTTGGCAAAAGTTCTGCCACTGGACTAAAGAAATGCTTGTGTGTCATTATCAGATCTCTGTATTTCATCACCGTGAAAATTCTTGCCACAAACACATATTACATCTCATTAAACGACAAATGAAAACACAATGTATTAGTTTAAATTGATTGCTAGACATCGATATGTTATTGTAATATATAATACAAATAATCTGCCAGAGCTTCGTTGTGCAGTGTGTAGCAAGGTTCAGGGAAGAAAGGAGGCAGGAACCGGATGACAAATAAAAAATACAACTTTATTTAAACAAAATAAACAAATTACCTGCCAGCAAGCCCCTCGCGGACGACTGCTGGCTACCCAAAATAAAACATAAATACCGGCCAGCAGCCACTCGCGGACGACTGCTGGCTTACCCAAAATAAAATATAAAACAAAACAAAAGCAGGCCTGTTCCTCTCTCGATCATCCACTCCATCGATCGCTCCCCCTTTATGGCCTCTGCTCCTCCGTGAGAGATGCGAGACCGGTGTGCTTCACAGGTGCTGCTCATTAGCAATCGCACCACCGGCCTCGCGACTTTCTCTCACATCCCTCGGCCATCCTGCTCACCACACAGTGTAATGGAGTTTCTGTTCTCTCTAAAGCCCGAAACTCGTCCGCTCTCGTCGAGGTAAAAAGCTGCACTTGAACACATCGAGAGAACTACAGGCGACTGTCAGCTGTGCGTTCTGCACCTACGTTTAATAAGCCAACTGTCTATTTCTGCAGATATAACGTTATTAGTCTATATTCTTCATTCAAAAAGGAAAACCGACGCTGCCGGGGCTGCAGATATACATATCGTAAACAAAGCAGCGCGTGCTTACCCTTTAGAATATCAATCCTGCTAAACACTTTCTTTAAATAAGATTATTTTCATCCTACTCAATGAAATGAATGAACACTGAGCAACTGCCATGCTTCGCTCGTTTGCAAGCCATGATATCTCTCGAGGAAAAACTCAAATCTCCTATTTCTCTAGGAAAAAATAAAATCGTGCCTGCGCATGTTCGTACTTCCTGTTCCTAGCTCATTTTCTCATCGTCGGGCCAAATTCTCTGGCTGGGCAAAGCAAAGAAAGGGGAGTAACCTTTCCCGTAAATGACGTTATATAGGGGGAGATTCTAGATCAGCGCGTCTGAGATGCAGACGGATGCAGAGAAGAGAAAAATAGCCAAAGCTCGGTTTACACCGATTGAAAATTCTAGACACGAGGGGGCCAAATACAGTCTAGGGGAACTCATATTAATGTTAAAAAACCTCAGAAAATGAAAAATTTCATGTCAGGGGACCTTTAAGTGTACAGACCGTTTAATAAGAAGATACGTTATAAAGACAGTTCACTTTCCCAGACAGGAGCCATCTTTGAACTTCTGAACTGTATGAACGGCGTTCGTGGTTCAACTTGTCGTGACTGTTTTCCTGTATACACAAAGTGAACTGTCTTTATAAAATACTTATTATTAAACTGTCTGTACACTTACAAAGTTCTCAATGCTTCGGTTTGTACAGTAAGTACGGACCCTCATTATGCGCCGGAGTTCTCCTTTAAGTTATTTTAATAATTTCTAACACTTATCTTAAAAGGTGCTCAGAAAAATACCAGTAAAATAGTACTTTAGCCATTATTTTGGTCTTTTTTTTTTTTTTTTGGAGGCTGGGTGTTTAACCACTTTCACAGAACCAAACAAACACTGGAAAAAAGAAGCAAGAGGAAAAAATATATTATACAGTATTTTAGATCTATGAATACAATAAAAAGGTAAATAACTATAATAAAATATTAAATTCAATAAAGCACATCACATACTATATATAAGACAGGAGTATAATGACATGCCTTACCTCAAAATGTTATTAAGAGAAGCCAATATTATCAAGATATGGCATTCAGACATCTGAAAAGCTTCATTTTACAAGTGAATAAAACTTTTCACTTTCTGGTCTCCATATCTTAATATTTGATGCTTCTCACAGTAACATATTTTAAACTACTTTCTTCTTTTGCAGAAATGGTCAGCAAAATATGTTACAGAAAGTGGGCAGTGGTTCTTGCACATCCTGCGAGTAACCGAACATGGACAAATTTCACCAGATGTAATTTGCACACCACTGAAGGACGAAGGGTATGAGCATAAACACTACAGTCACTTTGAGATGAAAATAAACACACATTTTGAATGGGCTTGTGGTATAAACACTTCATCACTCTATTGTTTGTGTGATTGCAGACGGCAATGAACTTGTTCTACTTAGCATTAATAGGTCATGGGCTCTCTTTGACATCTTTGTTCATCTCACTAGGCATATTCTTCCATTTCAAGTAAGTGCAAATGTCTCTCTCACTATTGTATTTCCGTTTAATGCTCATCACAGTAATTTTTGTTATTTTGCTGCCTTTTTTGTGCTTATAGGAGTTTGAGCTGTCAGAGAATTACCCTGCACAAAATCTTTCTTTCCTTTGTATTAAACTCCATCATCACTACCATATGGTTAACAGCAGTGGCAAACAACCAGGA
>NW_024121276.1:43617-134710 GCF_016745375.1 Pimephales promelas | reverse complement strand
CGGAGATACAACCTCACGTCTTTTCGCAAGCGCTACGTAAATTTTGTACGCGTTATCGAAAACGGTTATTCGAATCATCTTGAATTCCATAACTTTTTGTCAGCACTGCCTGGAGATGATCCGGTGCGATTTTGGGGTGAAAATCGGACAAACCGTCTAGGACGAGTTCGCAAAAGTAGGTTTTTTGGAAATTCAAAATGGCGGCCGTTTTTTTATGACGGAAAATGACGTCATAGGGTGCGATCGAATCGGCAATGAGCTCAGGAACAAGAGGAAAAAGAAATTTGTTGATAGGCCTTACGGTTCAAAAGTTATTAGCATAATAAAAGTGCAACTTTGGACAGTGGTGCGCTAGAGGGAATGAGTTAGAGACACCAAAATTGGTGTATTTAAAGTTGGGACTGTCCTCTATCAGAATGTCAAACCAAAACAACTTCCCGCCAAACCGGTCTATGGCTGCCATAGACGCCCAGTCGGAAGAAGAATAATAATAATAATAATAATAAGAACCGGCACAGATACAACTCGCACCTTCGGTGCTTGGCCCCTAATAAGAACCAGCAGGATACAATAGGTGCTCCGCACTTCGGTGCTTGGCCCCTAATAAATATAGCAAGCAAGCCATTACCGGGCAAGCGCAAGAAGCCAACATATGCCAAAATGGCAAGGAGTGGCAGACCAACTGCAGCAAGGAGCTATTAAGGGCATTTTGAGAGAACTTTGGGCAAATGGCAAAGAAAATCACATAAACATTAACTTATAAGATGATTTAATGGGTTATCACTTTCGAACAATAGGTGGCGCAGTTACAAAATAGATGTGATGTGGTCAGAGTGAGGTGACAATGACACATGCAAAGTTTGGTGTCAAAATGTGAAAGCATTGCAGAGATAAAGCCTAAATAGTCATTTTGGCAGCATGCCTCAAATTTGATGCTGTGGTATACGAAAACGGTTTTGTCTATCGTCACGCAATCCATAACTTTTATTTGGCACTGTCTGGAGATGATACGATTCAATTTTCGTGAAAATCGGACAAACGGTCTAGGAGGAGTTCGAAAAAGAAGGTTTTTCAAAGAAATAAAGATGGCGGACAGGAAGTTTAGCTGATTATGCAAAACCTGACATCTATGTCTTCGGCATAACCCAAGGAATCTATTAAGATCAGTTTCATTGCAATAGGCAAATTTGTTCAAAAGTTATTAGCGTTCTCAGAAATTAATTATAACTTTTGACCAACAGGTGGCGCTGTCTCAAAATCTTTTGAGTACCTTCAGTGCATGCTGCTTATGGCACACACTGAGTTTCGTAATGTTAGACCAAAGCATTTGTTTAGTATAGCATTGTATTTCACAAAGCTGTATTGAAGTCAATGGGAATTTCACGTTTTGTTCTATTATAGCGCCACCAAGAGGCTCAGTCCCACAATTTTTTTTATGTGTCCTCAGAGTGACCCCATACATATGTGTGTCAATTTTGGTGAAAATATCTCAATTCGCTTCCGAGTTATAAACATTTATATGAAAAAACACGTAAAAAATGACTGACACATGACTTTGTTTGAATTTTACTACCCCTTACTATCAATATTTTCGCATTTGGGCATTAGCGTATAGTTAACAAGCTATGATTCCGTGTTTCTGACGGTGGTTTCGTCTCGATCGGAACAGCGGTTTTGAAGATATCGCCAAGTGTTTTTTTCGCGCTAAATCGCTACGCTACGCCATCTGTGAGACGAAACCCGACATATTTTGTATCGTTGGACTCGGCAATGATTCAGGACCTCAAAAATATGACTCCCGTGAAAATAAGTGTACCACACCCAAAGTTATAAGCGTTTGAAAAAAAAAATTCACCACTAGGTGGCGCTGTTTCGAAACTTCTCAGGCTCCTTCAGGGCATCGTACTGATGACCCATACCGAGTTTCGTAACAATTCGTTCATGCGTTCAAAAAATACAGCATTTTAGCACATAATTCAAAATGGCCGACAGCCAAAATGGCCGATCTGGGAAAATTGGATATCAGTGGACTCGGCATGACGCCCTGAATCTAACGAGACCAAGTTTTTGATTTTTGGAGAAACCGTTCAGAAGTTATGAGCAAAAATAGCCATTTTTCATATCTCCGGACCACTAGGTGGCGCTGCGCCGAAACGCTGCATGTAGCCTCAGGTCATGCTTGTGATTACATGTACCAAGTTTGGTCTGAATAGGATGAAGCGTTGCGGAGATAAAGCCTTACGTCTGTTTTCGCAAGCGTTACGTAAAATTAGTTTGTGCGTTTATCGAAAACGGTTGTTCGAATTATCTTGAATTCCATAACTTTTTGTCAGCACTGCCTGGAGATGATCCGGTGCGATTTTGGTGAAAATCGGACAAACGGTCTAGGACGAGTTCGCAAAAGTACGTTTTTTGGAAAATTCAAAATGGCGGCCATGTTTTTATGACGGAAAATGACGTCATAGGTTGCGATCGAATCGGCATGAGCTCAGGAATAAGAGGAAAAAAGAATTTTGTTGATAGGCCTTACGGTTCAAAAGTTATTAGCATAATAAAAGTGCAACTTTGGACAGTTGGTGGCGCTAGAGGGAATGAGTTAGAGACACCAAAATTGGTGTATTTAAAGTTGGGACTGTCCTCTATCAGAATGTCAAACCAAAACAACTTTCCCGCAAACCGGTCTATGGGCTGCCATAGACGCCCAGTCGGAAGAAGAATAATAATAATAAATATAGCTGCAAGCAGCCATTACCGGGGCCAAGCGCAAAAAGCGGCAACATATGCCAAAATGGCAAGGAGTGGCAGACCAACTGCAGCAAGGAGCAATTAAGGGCATTTTGAGAGAACTTTGGGCAAATGGCTAAGAAAATCACATAAACATTAACTCATAAGATGATTTAATGGGTTATCACTTTCGAACAATAGGTGGCGCAGTTACGAAATAGATGTGATGTGGTCAGAGTGAGGTGACAATGACACATGCAAAGTTTGGTGTCAAAATGTGAAGGCATTGCAGAGATAAAGCCTAAATAGTAATTTTGGCAGCATGCCTAAAATTTGATGCTGTGGTATACGAAAACGGTTTTGTCTATCATCATGCAATTCATAACTTTTAGTCGGCACGGTCTGGAGATGATACGATTCAATTTTCGTGAAAATCGGACAAACGGTCTAGGAGGAGTTCGAAAAAGAAGGTTTTTAAAAAAATAAAGATGGCGAACAGGACGTTTGTCTGATTATGGAAAACCTGATATCTATGTTTTCAGCATAACCCAAGGAATCTATTAAGATCAGTTTCATTGCAATAGGCAAATTTATTCAAAGTTATTAGCGTTTTCAGAAATTAATTATAACTTTTGACCAACAGGTGGCGCTGTCTCAAAATCTTTTGAGTACCTTCAGGGCATGCTGCTTATGGCACACACTGCGTTTTGTAATATTACACCAATGCATTTGTTTAGTATAGCATTTTATTTCACAAAACTCTATTGAAGTCAATGGGAATTTCACGTTTTGTTCTATTATAGCGCCACCAAGAGGCTCAGTCCCACAATTTTTTTTATGTGTCCTCAGAGTGACCCCATACATATGTGTGTCAATTTTGGTGCAAATATCTCAATTCACTTCCGAGTTATAAACATTTATATGAAAAAACACGTAAAAAATGACTGACACATGACTTTGTTTGAATTTTACTACCCCTTACTATCAATATTTTCGCATTTGGGCATTTGCATATAGTTAACAAGCTATGATTCCGTGTTTCTGGCGGTGGTTTCGTCTCGATCGGAACAGCGGTTTTGAAGATATCGCCAAGTGTTTTTTTCGCGCTAAATCGCTACGCTACACCAACCGTAAGACGAAACCCAGCATGTTTAGTATCGTTGGACTCGGCAACGATTCAGGAACTCAAAAAGATGACTCCCGTGAAAATAAGTGTACCACACCCAAAGTTATAAGCGTTTGAAAAAAACAATTCACCACTAGGTGGCGCTGTTTCGAAACTTCTCAGGCTTCTTCAGGGCATCGTACTGATGACCCATACCGAGTTTCGTAACAATTCGTTCATGCGTTCAAAAAAATACAGCATTTTAGCACATAATTCAAAATGGCCGACAGCCAAAATGGCCGATCTGGGAAAATTGGATATCAGTCGACTCGGCATGATGCCCTGAATCTAACGAGATGAAGTTTATGATTTTTGGACAAACCGTTCAGAAGTTACGAGCAAAAATAGCCATTTTTCATATCTCCGGACCACTAGGTGGCGCTGCGCCGAAACGCAGCACGTAGCCTCAGGTCATGCTTGTGATGACACGTACAAAGTTTGGTCTGAAAACGAGTAAGCGTTGCGGAGATACAGCCTCGCGTCTGTTTTCGCAAGCGCTACGTAAAATTAGTTTGCGCGCTTATCGAAAACGGTTATTCGAATCATCATGAATTCCATAACTTTTTGTCAGCACTGCCTGGAGATGATCCGGTGCGATTTTGGTGAAAATCGGACAAACCGTCTAGGACGAGTTCGCAAAAGTAGGTTTTTTGGAAAATTCAAAATGGCGGCCATTTTTTTATGACGGAAAATGACGTCATAGGGTGCGATCGAATCGGCATGAGCTCAGGAACAAGAAGAAAAAAGAATTTTGTTGATAGGCCTTACAGTTCAAAAGTTATTAGCATAATAAAAGTGCAACTTTGGACAGTTGGTGGCGCTAGAGGGAATGAGTTAGAGACACCAAAATTGGTGTATTTAAAGTTGGGACTGTCCTCTATCAGAATGTCAAACCAAAACAACTTTCCCGCAAACCGGTCTATGGGCTGTCATAGACGCCCAGTCGGAAGAAGAATAATAATAATAATAATAATAAGAACCGGCACAGATACAATAGGTGCCTCCGCACCTTCGGTGCTTGGCCCCTAATAAGAAGAACCGGCACAGATACAATAGGTGCCTCCGCACCTTCGGTGCTTGGCCCCTAATAATAATAATAAGAACCGGAACAGATACAATAGGTGCCTCCGCACCTTCGGTGCTTGGCCCCTAATTATAAAACTGCCAACATGAACAGGTTGTGCAACATGCCAACATACTTTAAAACCATGAACAAATTTAAGCAAAGAAAAATAATATGATCCAGATTACATAAATTTCACTTGCAACATTAACAAAAATGATCTCTGGATGTATATGTCGTATAAGTTGTTGTAGTATGTGATGGATAGTTGTTCAGGGATGTGGAAGGGCACGGGTATCAGGAAGTAAAAGCTTGGCATTTTCGAATATCTTGTGATACAATCCACCCACCTACTTAAACCTTCCAAGACAGTTCAGAGCAGCTTTTACTCTGACAGAATCACCAGCATCTACATGTGACTTCATTATGATTCGCTCTGTAAAGCTTAATATCTGGTTGTACCCAAGGCATTATTTTCAGTTAATACACATCAGCTACAACTAACAGAAAAATCCACAACAGTGGAATGACATGAAAAGATCATCTAAGGGTTTGAGGTGGCCTGACAAAGTTGTGGAGTAAGTGTGTAAAGGAGTGAACTGCACCTATGGGCTTTTGGGGCTGTTATGAACAAATCAGGTGACACGTTACAGCTGTTGCTTTCTAGATCATGGCCTTGTTGTCAGATTTTTTTTTTATTGCAAGAGTTGCCAGTTACAAGAAATAATTGTTGCACTTAGGAGCACTGTTGTTATTGTAAACTAAAATCAAACTATGTGAAGCTCAAATTATATAAGTTATAAACTTAAAAGAATAAAGTTTAAATGTAAAAAGCACTTGGCAACTAACTGAAATAAAACAAGTTGCACTAAAGAAACAGGAATATTAAAAAAACAAAAAAACGAATTACTAATACTAATAACTGTAACTAATACATCATATAATTATTATGAAAGCAGAAAAAAATTACTAAATCTAAAATTAGGTAAAAATATAAAAATATATAAAAATGTAAAAAATAATACTTGATTCAAAATATGAATACATACAATATATTAAAATAATAATAAACAAACAGTGCATAAGTAATACTAAAATAACACTACTCAGGAAAGAAAATGCTTTATGGTTATGTGTTTAGATCAATTATATTTGAATGCAGTCAATTGTCAAACTTACCTTAAAAAATCTTCATGTTGCGTACACAACCTTAAATCATTTGGTTCTAGACAGTAATAGTTTGTCTGTTCCACAACACATGCTTAAGAAAGAAGTAAAAGCACAAGGAGAAATTCTGAAGATTTTGTTTCTCACTTTTCTTTAAAGGGCACCTATTATGGAAAATTCACTTTTACATGGTGTTTGAACATAAATGTGTGTTGGCAGTGTGTGAGCAAAACCACCCTAGAATGATAAAAATCCATCCAGTAGTTTTTTTACAATCTCAATAAATCATATGCACTGTCTCAGAACGAGCTGTTCTGAGATCCAGGTCTTTGTGACGTAGAACGGGAGACAGGGGGTTGATTGACAGTGTGGCTGTGGCCTAGACCCCGCCCTCGGTGATCTGTACACACCATCCTTCATTGTTTCAACGTCGACAGCCGGTAATGTCTCTTGGAAACGTAAATTTATGTTCTGTCGTGGACTCGTGGGTTAATCCTGTTGTTGTGGCTTAAACGTTAATCCTCAAGTGTGGATCGTCGTCTACTGTTTGCGATCCACCGTCACCTCCAGTAACAGTAAGTGTATTTTATGATTTTTGAGCAAATAGTCTTGTCAGTCAATGTCAGCCAATTCAACAACAAATGCGTCTAAAGTTGTTGCCGTCATAGGATGTCTGTGTATATAATTTAAAACCTTGTTTGTATAGTGTGTAACCACACATTCATAAATATATATATTTTTAAAGATATTGTATTAAAAACTGCATATATGTTGTTGTTCTGTAAGTTAGCCATCTTCTCACATTTGCCACAGAACCTATGACAAGTAGCTAAACATGACTGTAACAAAGTTCAGGGAAGAAGGAGGCAGGAACCGGATAATAATCAAAAATAAAACTTTATTTAAACAAAATAAACAAACAAATTACCTGCCAGCAGCCCCTCACGGACGACTGCTGGCTACCCAAAATAAAACATAAATACCGGCCAGCAGCCCCTCACGGACGACTGCTGGCTTACCAAATAAAATATAAAATACAAATAAAAGCAGGCCTGTTCCTCTCTCGATCATCCACTCCGTCGCTCCCCCTTTATGGCTCCGCTCCTTCGTGAGAGATGCGAGACCGGTGTGCTTCACAGGTGCTGCTCATTAGCAATCGCACCACCGGCCTCGCGACTTTCTCTCACATCCCTCGGCCGTCCTGCTCACCACAATGACGGCCACAGGTCCCTCGCATAAATGTAATTTCGCTCGTACGTAGCAAACTTTATCACAGAATGTGTATGTAGTTTCAAAAATTGCGCTAGTGTCTGTGTGTGTGTGTGTGTTGGACATCCATCATTTCAAATGGGACGCTATTACAACTCTAAAGTACATAAAAGTTTAAAATAACCATACCCAGTGGTGGAATGTAACGAAGTACAAATACTTCGTTACTTTACTTAAGTACATTTTTCACGTATCTTTACTTTACTTAAGTAGAATAAATAGTGCCTACTTTTTACTTTTACTTCGTTACATTTTGCAGCAATTATTATACTTTCTACTCCGCTACATTTCTACAACTTCTGTTACATTTTCGTTACATTTTCTGATCAGTTTTTCCCCTGCCAAACCGTAACTGTCCCCTGACTGTCCATTCGTTGCACGTTTGTCTCGTCAGTGACGTTTGGTTGCCATAGATACAGTATATCAACCCGGTCACACGCAGTGTGTTTATCGTAAAACTAATACGCGAAAATTTGTTTTTACGTGCATAGGAAACGCACCGTGTGTAATATATGCTTGGTTAGGATTATGGCAAGCCAAGAGGTTTAGAATTACACCATAAATTAATCTCGTTTATTGCCAGACATAGTTATTAACATATAGTAGGATAAGCATGATGTGTGTATATTGCCTAATTGCAAGCTTGTTTCAGAAATGGTGGCAACATTTTTTTTCCATGATTATTGAACATCATTATAGGAGTATTAGGTTGAATGAGTTTTATTAATCATTAGAAAATAGTCATTAAAAGAATAAATTGTTATGCAAGTACTTTTACTTTTAATACTTAAAGTACATTTAAAATAAGGTACTTTATACTTTTTACTTAAGTATGGTTGTCATTGTGTTACTTCTACTTTTACTAAATTAAATATTTATCTGGTTATTTGTACTTTTACTTAAGTACTGAGATTCAGTACTTCCTCCACCACTGACCATACCGAGACGTACTGGTCCATTCTCATTTGTTTATTCTGCCGGAGTCTCTTCATACTATTTATATATTCCGATTCAAACGTACTCTGAATGACATTCAATACGGCGCGTCTCTTCACTCTCTCAGTAGAGTCAGTACCGACTGCCTGCCATAGGTATCAAGTTACGCCCTCATCCAAAGGCAGGGCGGGGATATGCAACTCATTTGCATTTAAGGTGGAATACCCCCTGAAACAGGTCATTTTTAAGCAGGCCCCAAAATGACATTTTCAAATGGTTATAATAAATTAACTGTGGGGTATTTTGAGCTGAAACTTCACAAATACATTCTGGGGACACCTGAGACCAATATTACATCTTGTAAAAAGGGGCATAATAGGTGCCCTTTAAAACCTTAGTTTGGAATAACATTAGAATAAGAAAATAAAAGACATAAATTTCTAGGATTCCAATTAAGTATATTTTAAGGAGTGTTTATCTTGAGTGCACAGTAGCAATGTTTACATTTGCATCTCTAATAGAATGAGATTAATACAAATGTGTTCATACTTACATCAACAGACGTGCCACTGGGTCCGTACCGAGCATGTATCTGACCGATAAGTCTAATCTCCACAGATCACATTGTGGGAGTTCTGAGCAAGCTGGGGTTATTCTGAAAATAGGAAAATGTAATTGTGTATAAGCTTAGAAGGAACTTGTTCAGCAAGTAAACATCCTTTGGTCATTGTAGGATGTTTACTACAGATTCAACTGCATTCAAAACAAGTGTGCGATAAGCAGAAAGAAAGATTACTTACAAATCTATACACAAGTACACAGTGTTTAGAGCACTTTATACAATATAATGTAATATATTTAATATACTACCCTTCAAAATTTTAAGGGTCAATATTGTGTTTTGTTTTGTTTTTCCCTCACCAGGGCTGCTTTTCTTTCTCGACAAAAGATAAAATGCTCACAAAACATTTCTTCTTACTTTTAATGTTGAAAACTTTTGTGCTGTTTAATATGTCTATGAAAACGGTGATACATTTTTTACAATATTCTTTGATTAATAAAAAGCTCAAAAGAACAGCATTTAGCCTACTTAAAATATTAATGTTTCGAAACATTATAAGTCTTTACTGTCACATCAATTTAATGTTTGCTTGCTGAATAAAGCTGAATAAATGATTTCTTCAAATATTACTCACACCAAAGTTTTGAATTGTAGAGTATATTGTAGAATATGTAGAGTCTTTGCTGTAGAATAATAAATAGTGGATAATAAATCATTTAAATAATAATAAATCACAGTGGACTCACTACTGGTTTTTCATATAAATAAAACAGACTTAACATGTGATTAATAAAGCTATGATGATCTGCTCCGCCGAATTAAGGAACACACACACAGCACAGTTTGAAACACTCAGTCATTTATTAGACCTCATGTTGGCAAGAAATGGTATTAATTTTGCGTATGACTAATAGCCCCAACCAGTGTAATTTGAGGAAGCGTTATTGGATTTCCGTTTGGAAGAGTAAGGTTGGAGATAATCGGTCATTACTCAAAGGAGTGTGTGTGCACTTAGCCCTTGATTATTTCCTGCTCATTCTCAATTGCTCTACACTTGATGAGACACATGAAGAATTTCAAAAGGGGGAACTATTTAACTTGTACAATGACTACAACACAAAATGTATTTAGTTCAGAGCAAAAATACAATCACTTATATCTTAGAAAAAAGGGTTTATTGCGGTTCTATATATGAAGCATAGGTTTCTTTACTCAACTCCAAAGAACCTTTTATGCTAAAAAAAGTTCTGTAATGAAAAGAAAGAATGCTTTTGGCACAAAGGTTCTTTATTATTCATTCATATATTACATTATTCTGCAACATTTTGTAGTTTAAATTAAATTATTGTTTATTAAACTGTTGTAGTAACTGAATACCATATTTTACTCATGCTGATTTTGGAGGAGAAAAACTGAAATGGCACTCTTCGTGTGATATTGATTAACTACATTAAATTATATAAATATATTCTAGCTCCCATATCTTGAATTTTGTGATCATTCACATGCATTCATAAATACATTTTAGGGTCTTGATGCAATATTTAATCCGGAAAGGACAAAACAAATGATAATGAATGAACCCAAAAGTTTCCATATAGAACCTTTTTCCTGGTTACAAAGAACCCTAGGGTTCTTATTATTGAAACCCTTAAAAAGGGTTCCAAATACGTACAGTAGCGCTGATAGAACAACGTGATCTCATGAGAATACGTACAGTATGTATTTGTACGTAAAGTGTCGTTCTATCATACGTATATATAATTACGTTTTATATGCGCAGAAACGTATAATACAGACGTATTTACAGTACTAAAACGTAAAATATTTAC
Organism: Pimephales promelas; assembly: GCF_016745375.1. The sequence continues at coordinate 123,992 of NW_024121276.1, read as the reverse complement.
GTATTGACAGCACAAAAACGTAATTTATTTACGTATGAACAAATCCACCGACGTACACATTGTACGTATCACAATTTATGCATATCAATGTCGTAGCATTATGTTTTGACTCTATTGCATTCCACTGTTTTATTAATGAAGTTTTCAGTCGCATTTATTGATATAATACTCATAAATATTAACATTTTGCTCGTTTCGCCTGCATGGTATTAAACAATACACTATAAAACCTTAAAAAATACATTATTTAACGTTACTCGTTCAACCATTTTGTAATAGTTTATTTACCTTGAGACACATTAAGCGTTTTCTCCTATAAAACACAACAAAAATTCACAAAAGACATCAATTTTATTAGTTTGATGTAAAGTTAATCCAAATCTTTAGAATCCATAGTTGTTTGCAAGAAACAACTCCTAATTCAGCCTCTTATCCAGTCGTGACTCGTGATCTCTCCATTCTCAGCAGCGACCGTACATGTCAAACCCCGCGCTGGTGATGAAATTCAAAAATTCAAATTCAAAAAAAGCGATACGTCATTTTTTACGGCAGTGATATCAAACGTTCATTGGCTCTTCCCTGCTTCGTCACAGTTTGCGACATGAAGGACTGTGACCGTGTGACGGTTGGTTAGTTTAGTTCATTTGAAATGGAGAAGCGCGAACCCGAAGCCGGATTAACGTTTTCATTAGTAATTTAATTTCTGCTCTGTACTTCATACAAAACGTACATTACTGCCAGAGAGAAGACTGCGACTGCAACGCTTCATCATGTGAACGGCTTTTGGTATCGGTTTTGACATTTTCGCAATAAATAAATTATTGTGATTATACTTGTCTGTTAGTTATGTTTTTCTTCATAATTGTAGTTTGTTACGTAGTTTTAAGGAATTGTTATGGGTAGGTTTAGGGGTAGGAGTAGGATGTGGCTCAAAATATATTTTAATGCTATATTGTTAATAAAATTGCCCTTTCCCAACACCTGTCTGTTACGTTTTATCATTTTTTTATATTAAGTATAAAATGGGTATGTTTAGGTTTGGGATTAGGGTTACGGGATCTTACATTTATCTATAAAATGGTAAAAATTGAAAATATACAGATATTTTAATGATATAGAATAGAATATACGTAAATAGTTTACGTTTTGTCGCTGTAAAAACGTAATAATGTTACGTTTAAATGTTGCAGATACGTCCATATTATACGTTTCAGCATCTATCCAAACGTACTGAAAAGTAAGTTTTCTATCTTTGCAAAAACGTAAAATACCCACGTATTAACAATGAGACCAGGCTGGATAGAACCTTTTAAGGTTCTATATAGAACATTTTCTTCTAAGAGTGTACGTTCAAGCGAAATCGAAGAACGAACTGGTGTGTCATAATTTTGAACAAAATCAGGCCAGAACGAAGTTTGTCTATAGTTGTCTAGAGTCTAGTGTCAAAGCGAACTATGCAGAAACTTTTGCTCTGGTTGGTAAACACCTTCCGTTGGTACGTGGCGATACCAATAGGAAGGTGTGCTCTGCTCGGTCACCGTGATTTACCCAAGTCAATCATGTTCCTTGATCAACATATTTAGTTGATCCTTCTGTCCGAAAATTTCTGTCCGAACTTTATCCTGACCTCTAAACATAACTTTTTTCTAAAATCAGAGGGAAATGATAGATGAATAACATTGACATAGAAGCACCCAACCCTGGTTGTAAGCCTACAAACTTGACAAAAAATGTAGTCTTTATCCTCAAATCTTATTGGTTGAGTAGAATGATGTTCCAGGAAAAAAAAAAAAAAAGATGGTGATCCAGGAACATTTTATTGGCTACTTGGTGAAATCACATTCACCAGGTGTGCTCTGAGGCTCCGCCTTCTAAGTCAGTCGAGTAAAAACAAACACTGGAGAGATACTTTATAGTACAAACTGAAGTTGTAAGAGACTTTTTTGCATTTTTTTTCTCAGAGCAGATCGTCGAGCAAACAGTGTGCAGCACTAGTTTCTGTCTGACGTCCATATTCGCGTGTTGTGTTCTTCTCTGCAGTTTCGCGTCATTTCTGGTTCATTTTATTGCGTGGTTTTTCGTGACAAAACAGGGTTTCTAGACCAGATAGAATCGTGTTATTGTCAACTCGTTATTTGTTTGATTATTTTCAGGATTTAGACCGTACTATAGTACTAAAACGGCTCTCATTGAGTCACAAATGATTTGCTCTTATCATCCGATCGTGGTTGTATCTCAATGTAGTGCGTTGTTAACTCGTGTAGTGAGTTACCTCCTGTTGTGGATCAATCACGTTGTGTTGTGTGGTGTGAACAGCTACTGTAACAACTTGAACACTCATGATTTCACTGAGAGCAAGTCATGTAGTGTGAACTGCACAGTTCAGCCCAACATTTTAAAATCATGTAGTGTGAACAAATCGGTTACCTAACGTAACCTCGGTTCTCTCTAGATGAGGGAACGAGTATTGCGTAAGCTAGCTTATGCTACGGGGAAGATTCATCTTTGCTGAGAAGTTGAAGCCAAAAAATTATTCCATAATTTTGTAATCATTGTCAACGCAGTATCTCTGAGGTAGACCATGAGCGGGCTAGCTAGCAGCTCATTGGTTCGCTCAGAGAGAATGCACGAACCTATGGGAGAGCGGCGCTGAGCCCGTGGCCAATGAGCGGACGGCGCTCGCTCATTGCGTCAGAGCCCGCCGAAAGGGGCGTGGCTACAGTGTATAAAAGTAGCTCTCCCAGGCTCGTTCGTTGATTCTGTCAGCATGAAGCGAAACGCTGGTGGCGCAAGCACGGCCGGGAACGCAATACTTGTTCCCTCATCTAGAGAGAACCGAGGTTACGTTAGGTAACCGATTCGTTCTCTTACGAGAGGTTCTCTCGTATTGCGTAAGCTAGCTTACCCTACGGGAACATCTGGTCAACGCCGTGCGCGCTATGTAACCACTAAACATCTGAGGGGGAGAAAAACACCAGGGGAATTTTAAGTGGACGAAGACAATAAGGCGGCCAGCATAGCGGCCGTTATCATCTAGTGCAAAACGCCCTAAAGGCGGCCGGCGTAGCGGGCCGTGAACGTATAATGCATAAGCACATAGGGGAAACACAAGGGGCGAGCCGGTTGTGATAGGACTCCCAATAGTGCGGCTTCCTATAGGAGAGCTGTATAGTACTAGACCGCCAGAATTTTAGCCTGTAAGGCGGGAACTTCCAAATTATAGAATCTGACAAAAGTGGAGGGGGAGGCCCATCCCGCAGCTACACAAATGTCGTGAATGGAAATTCCGCAGGACCATGCCCATGATGAGGCCATGCCTCTGGTGGAATGAGCCCTGACGCCCAGTGGGCAAGGCAGGTCTTTTGAGGCATAAGCAGAGGCAATCGCATCTACTATCCACCTATATAGTGTCTGTTTCGAGGCGGCTAACCCCTTGGTGCGGCCGCCGAACGACACAAACAGCTGCTCCGAGCGTCTGAACGCAGCAACGCGTGTAGTGTACACTCTGAGAGCCCGAACCGGGCAGAGGCGATCAGCGTCACGTTCGCTATCGGATGCAGGCAGCGCCGATAGAGAGATCACTTGCGCCCTGAAGGGGGTACCAATCGCTTTCGGAACATAACCGTTTCTAGGTTTCAGAATGACAATGGAGTCATTAGGTCCAAACTCAAGGCACGTGGCGCTTGAAGACAGCGCGTGAATGTCCCCCACACGTTTTACTGAGGCAAGTGCAGTCAGAAAAACGTTTTTTAGCGAGAGGTATTTTAGTTCCACGGACTCGAGTGGTTCAAACGGTGGGGCTTTTAAATCTTCTAGGACTATAGAAAGATCCCAGACCGGCACCGTGGGGGGGCGAGGGGGGTTCATCCTTCTGGCTCCCCTGAGGAAGCGGATGATTAGCTCGTCTTTACCCAAAGACTGGGCGCGCCGGGGTTCAACGAACGCCGTGACGGCTGCCACGTAAACCTTTAGAGTGGATGGGGACCTGCCCTTATCCAGCATCTCCTGAAGGAACACGAGCAAAGACGAAACCTCGCACGTCCGTGGTATCAAATTTTTGTCGGTGCACCATCTAGAGAACACAGACCATTTTGCAGCATAGAGCTTCTGGTAGATTCCGCTCTGGCGTGTTTGATCGTGTTCAGAACCCCTTCTGGCAATTCGACGCGTAGTCGTTGGTCACCCATGCATGAAGCGCCCAGCGCTGTGGATGCCAGATTGAGCCGCGGGCTTGAGTGAGGAGATCTGCTCTGATTGGAATGGGCCACGGGGCTGTCCGTGACAGCTGCGTAAGCTCCGGGAACCAAATCTGATTCTCCCAGCCCGGGGCTATAAGGAGCACCGAGTGGCGAAAAGATCTATCTCCGCTCTGCCGAATAGGCGCCACAATGTTTGGACTGTTTGAGTGTGCAGGGACCATTCTCCGGGGGAGACTAGGTTCCTGGACAGCATGTCTGGACTGTCGTTTAGATGGCCCGGTACGTGCGTCGCTCTGAGCGAGAGCAGGTGACTCTGGGACCACAATAGGATGCGGCGCGTCAGATGAAAGAGATTCTTGGATCTGACGCCGCCCTGACGGTTGATGTAAGATACCACGGCCGTATTGTCTGAGCGAATCAGGACGTGGTGACCGTGTATGCGCGGGAGGAAAAACAGCAGCGCGTTCTCGACCGCGATCATTTCCAGACCGTTTATGTGTAGGGAACTCTCCTGGCTCGACCACTGGCCGGCGGCCGGTGAGCCCTCGCAGACCGCACCCCAACCCGAGTTGGATGCGTCTGTCGAGATGACCTTTCGGCGAGAAAAGGTTCCCATGGTAACGCCCCTCTGAAACCACTCGATTACTGACCATGGCTGCAGTGCAGTGATACATGTCTGAGTAATCTTGATAATCTGGCGGCCCGTAGTCCACTCGCGGTGGGCTACGCGGCTCTTTAACCAGAGTTGAAGGGGGCGCATGTGCAGAAGACCCAGCTGTAGCACAGCGGAGGCTGAGGCCATATAACCCAGCATCCTCTGAAAAGATTTCAGATAAGCAAGCCGTCATTGTGATAGAGTTCAAATCTATTCCAAGGAATGAAATAGTTTGACTGGGCTGGAGAGAGCTCTTTGTCCAGTTGACAGAGAGTCCCAGCGCTTTCAGATGGTTGAGGAGAACTGCGCGGTGCGACAGAAGCTCCGTCTGGGAATCTGCTAGAATCAGCCAGTCGTCCAGATAGTTTAGAATGCGCAGCCCCTGACTCCGCAGGGGAGCGAGCGCTGTATCCATGCACTCCGTGAACGTACGGGGTGCTAAGGATAGGCCGAACGGGAGAACGGCATATTGGTAAACCTGACCCTCGAAGGCGAAACGTAGGAATGGCCTGTGATGGGGGTCTATCTGGATCTGAAAATAGGCGTCTTTCAGGTCTAGAGAGATGAACTAGTCCCCCTGGCGGACGTGCGCGAGGAGTTTCTTGACTGTGAGCATTTTGAACGGTCTCTTCATGAGCGCTTTGTTCAAAGCCCTGAGATCTAAGATCGGCCTGAGGCCGCCGTCTTTCTTGGGAACAAGAAAGTAACGGCCGTAGAACCCCGACTCGGTCATAGATGGCGGGACTCTCTCTATTGCGCCCTTCTGCAGCAGCTTGGCTATTTCTGAGCGGAGCGTGTTCATCGCAGCTGGGCTGACAGCGGATTCGAGCCGAACGCTCGAGCGTGGCGGGCGGCGACGAGACTGTAATCGATAGCCATTCTTTATAATGCTTAAGACCCACGGGGAGATGCCGGGGATGGCTTCCCACGCTTCGCAGCATGTGGCTTGCGGTTGAATGGCGATTTCGCCCTGGTTGCTGCACATAGTGGGCTGGACACTGAGTGTGGGCGCGCTTAAAATGTGAGTGGCAACGGGACTTACACTCAGAGAGGAGTTTATGGGCCGTGTGACAGAGCGAGCAGAGGGGGGACACGCGCATGGGCTCATGGGTGTGTTTATGTTCTCTGCTACTAGAGCGGTTAGTGACCGCTCCGTGAGAATGGGCTCTGTGTGAGACCCGGGGCATATGGTGCTTGTGTGTATACGTGAACACATGCTTGTGGGCACATTTTTTACACTTGAGGCTTTTATGCTCTTTTTGTGAACTCTCTGGGTAGCCGTGAAAACTGCTTTTTGTCGCTCGCAAGCGGGCAGGGAGACCGGCTTGTTTGTGGCGGTGAACTCTACTGTAGTCGGCGAGGAGACGGGGACTAACAGAGGGCGAAGCTTTGACGGCGGTCCGGCCGCAGCGGGAGAAAGCCGTCTTTTTCTCAGCTGTGCTAGGCAGACTTTTGCTGATCAGGCTTCAGCGTGATCTTGGGTCGAGGCCCCCGGGGGGGAGGCTGTCTGCGGCGGCTGTCAGAGCGAGAGCGAGGGCGGCCGCCCTGTCTACGCTGGGGCTGCTGAGCTTGCTGAGGCGGGAGCTGATGTGGGGTTCTGGCAGGGGGCTCGTGAGAGCGGCCTGCCGAAGAGCTAGCGCGGTGGGGTAGGAACAAGTTCATGGCCTGGGTCGCTTTCTGTACCTCGGAGAAGCGGTCAAAGATGCCCGTGACGGCAGATCCGAAGAGGCCGGTCGGAGAGATAGGCGCGTTGAGGAACATGGCGCGTTCTGAATCTCCCATGTCGGTAAGCGTGAGCCACAAGTGTCTCTCAGCGACACAGAGGGCGGCCATGCTTTTCCCCAGGGCTTGTGCGGAGGCTTTTGTGGCGCGAAGGAAAAGGTCCGTAGCGCTTCTCAGATCCGAGAGGATGGGCGGGTTCCTACCGCTGTTCGCCATTTCGCACAAGATGTCGCTCTGAAGCACTTGGAGGACTGACATTGAATGCAGCGCTGAAGCGGCCTGTCCGGCGGCAGCATAGGCGCGAGCATGAAAGGTAGAGGTCGCTCTGCACGCTTTTGAAGGAAGCGTAGGGGAAGAACGCCATCTAGCAGAGGGCGGGCAAAGATGAGCGGCGACCAGGTCCTCGACGGGCGGCATGGCAGTATAACCCTTCTCGGCGGCTCCGTCCACTGAGCGCAGCGAGCCGGACACGTCGGAGCGGTTTCGAGCCGAAAGAGGGGCATTCCAGGACTTAGTGAGCTCGTTATGTAGCTCAGGCAGGAATGGTGCAGCCCGGCTGCAGGCGGGGGCCGGGCGCCGGTGCAGGAATTTACCATCCATACGGTTCGGTGGTTGCTCGAGGGGAGGAGACCACTCGAGACCCAGGCGGTCGACGGCCTGTGAGAGGAGACGCAATAGTTCCTCTTCGATGCCGGCAAGAGTCCCCGCAGACTCTCTCGTCGAAGAGCCAATCGACGACCAGTCCTCGCTGTCAGAAGCGTGCAGCGAACAGGAGTCCTTCTCATCCGCGGTGTCGTCGGAGGCGACAGAGCGGCCACTCGGCGGCAACTGTATGTCCGGCTGGGGCGGAGAGGGAGAGCGGTCGGTGGGCGGCGGCCCGCATGGATCCGCAGGGGGCTCCGGCAGCCTCTGGGAGCGGCGTTTTTTCTTCCGCGGCGAAGTGAGAGGCGGCGCGGGAGCGGTTTTGACCGCCTGCAGTCGTGCCCGCAGGGAGGACAGAGGCAGGTCCTCGCAGTGGTCACATCCTCCGTTGGTGAGGGCGAGCTCTGCGTGTTCCACTCCGAGACAGAGAGCGCAGATGGGGTGGCGGTCTCCTTCCTCGAGTGAAGAGCGGCATGAGCCGCAGAAAATTCGAGGCATCTTGAAAAAGACGCTCGAGCTCTTTTGTGAAATGAAATAAGTGAAAAGGATACGGCGTCGGATGGCGCTAGCTTGCTGGGCGGCTGAAGGTGGCAGACAGCCGGCTTCCTCAGTCTCCGGAGCTCGCTAGAAGATGCCTTCTCGACGACGGCGGCTTCTTCCCAGGACAGCGGATGCGTGTAGCTCGCTGAATGATGAAGAATCAACGAACGAGCCTGGGAGAGCTACTTTTATACACTGTAGCCACGCCCCTTTCGGCGGGCTCTGACGCAATGAGCGAGCGCCGTCCGCTCATTGGCCGCGGGCTCAGCGCCGCTCTCCCATAGGTTCGTGCATTCTCTCTGAGCGAACCAATGAGCTGCTAGCTAGCCCGCTCATGGTCTGCCTCAGAGATACTGCGTTGACAATGATTACAAAATTATGGAATAATATTTTGGCTTCAACTTCTCAGCAAAGATGAATCTTCCCCGTAGCGTAAGCTAGCTTACGCAATACGAGAGAACCTCTCATAAGAGAACTAGGCTTAAGATGTTTATATGAGATGAGTAAACCTCTTCGCTCTTGTTACATGCAATTTTCATTATCAGGATTTTTCGCAGATAATTAAGAATTGTGGTTATTTTTTACTGCCATTATTCACACACCTCAACTCACATTAAGTGAGCGTGTTACTGGCCACAGTTTTAATCTATTTACGTCAAATGCAAAACACTTTATTTATGAATTTATTGATTTTTTTTTTTTCGGTGGTGTGCCTAAAAGTGTCTTCATTTCGTTGTTTTCCGACCACAAATATACTGCATTATAGCAAAGTCCTTTTAGGCAAGTCATGCCACTCGGCTGCCATCTTGGCAACGCCTCTGGACAGCTATTTCGGACTAACAAGACCAGGCTCCTATCTAAATGAATTGGCAGAGAGTCAGATCTGCACTTTCACTGGTCACCGGTACATAAAAACTGCATGTATAGAAACAGCAGTAAAATATGATAAAAATCGCTGAAAAAGTTTGATGACTTTGCCCCAAAATAAGGTTTAAAACGCCTTTTTCCACACAGGTTACACTTTTACTATATGCGCAATGGTTCTATCCTGCTTTGATGTGTGCGCGCTACGCGGTTTGAAGCACATTATGTGCACGCTCTTGCTCGCTCGCTCTAGATTCTGGGAGATTTGAACTAATATTGTGGGCATCAGGGAGCCGCTCTCAATATTCGGGAGACTCCCAGAACTTCAGGGAGACTTGGGATGTCTGACATTTACACAACGCACACATACACTGCATATCAAATCTGACGCCTTTTCAAATATTAACGTATTTTCCCCTGTTACAAACCTCAACTATGCGCATGCGTCAGTGGAACCAGACAATAGGCTTACATGTTTCCCAGCTTGACTGTTAAAAGCAAATGATTGACTTTCCAGTGGGAGGGGAGGGATATGTGCGTACAACTGCCATCTTTGGTGTTACGGGTTTTCCCTATAGTTTTATCGAGGAAGTGGCATGTCTCTATATAAATTGTCTCTGATTATAGTCATGTCAGGCAACGTTCTCAACATGAACTCAGTTTCTCAAGCACCCCAAAAATGTGTTTTTCTTTATTGCCATGTTTATGAATGTACGCATGACAATGTCATCACAAGCAAATGCACACTTTGCTCAGAGTGAAATAGATGGGATTGAAGTATTTACACATGTCTGTTAAATGGGGCATACGCCACATATTTTACTATCATTATGGTTGCTATGATTATGAGCTTAATTGCATCAATTTGATCAAAGTTTTGTGGGAGGGAAACATGAGGGACTTTTATTGCAGTTTAACCTAAATCTCATTATAATCTCATTATGAGTGTGCATTTTAACATAGTGATAGTCAGTCATATTCCATCCAACTTTAAAAGTGTGCATTGCGTTTATGTTAAAACAAAACTACAAGCTAGAATAAACAGAAAATGATTGGCCATTGGTGTGGACACTAGTTATCATAAGAGTTTCATTATCGTTTATATAAAACAAGGGAAAATACTAATAGCCTACTATGTGGCCAAGATTGACCTAAAACTAGGAAACAAACAAATGGCAATAATTCATAATAGTAATAATAATTCTGATTTTATTTCTCACACCCACATACATACTGTAATAACTATTACTACAAGAAAAAATATGGAAGTGCTGTTTCCTTATTTATCAAGTTAAATTTCCTGTAGAAATTAACCATGTTGATTGATTGATTTATTGATTATTTAAACACTCTGATTGTGTGATTAAAAAAAAAACAAACAAACAAAAAAAAAACATTTCCCACAGATAAAAGTGGGTGTTGAATACATAAATGAGGTGCTTCTTCTAAATTATGTGATTTGATTGTTATGATAACATTTTAGTTAAACCTTGTGATCTCATCATTGGATAGAGAAAGATGGCAACTTGCATCAGCAATGTACACAGTGACTAAGTCCTGGGTAGTAAAGCTCTGAAAAGTGTATTAAGTTTAGAGATTGTACACTACACTACATACAGGATGTTATTGCATTCAAAATATGTAACTACGTATATTGATGTCAACACATCTTATAGAGAAACACAGACTGAACTTGCTCCACCTTATCTCGTCCCCTGACCACTTGATTTATCGGTTTCAAACTCAATCAGTTAAAATGACCATAAGACGCATACATTTCCCATCTGGATGTACTCAAAAGGCTTCACTGGCAGGGGAAAAATAGCTGTTTGTTCAGGTAGTTCAGACATCCACAGAAGATAACAAAGTGTGGATATCAGTATCGGTGCAACGAGCCTGCTGAATGGCCCACAAAGGCTATATCCTGCATGTTTATTCCCTTGAATGGAAAAGTAAACACCATTATTTCAGCTACAGTCAATGACGCAACTACAAGCAGTGGTCCTTGGGATCTGCCTGTGCAGTTTCATGACATGCTGCTTTGTGAGCAACATTACGACTGGTTTTCACCATCTGTTTCTAATTTGAAATACCCCCTTTTGCTTTCCCCACTTTCCTGCAAGAGTGGACCCAATGAGTAGAGCATGTCCAAACAGACTTGAAGACATGCCATACCTTGCAATGTGAGCAGTCAGGGGACATTATTTAGTAATATCAGGGATCTTTGCTCCACATTTGCAACTCTTTTTTTTAGCAATAGATAAGTGAGTCTTCTAAACCGTTCTTCACTGGGTTTTAAAGAAACCCCAAAATCTAAGTTAAAGTGCATGTACAGTATGTGACCCTTCCAGGGCTCTGAATATTCAAGCTATTCACAGTGGTTTTGCTGCCGATATAATAAGCAACATAATAAAAAGCAAACATTTTAAATATTGCAATGATTTTATTTAGACTCATTAGACAAATTTGCCCATTACACACAGGGCAAGTAATGTGAACCAGTTTTCAGTGAATTTATACTCTGATTTCATGATTAATTTGCATCAACACACAAAAACATTAAAAAAAGTGTTTATATAGTATGAACATATAATTACATTGTACAATTAAGCCTAACTTCCACATGTTCTTAATCAATGCTACAAGAAGTGAAGTAACCATCAGAGACAATAGAGTTCCCTTTCGTAGTCACTCCGAGTTACGTCGGAATGACGGAGATTGGGGGTTTCGCATAGAAAGCCAATCCTCTTCGAGTATTTAAAAACGAGCCAATGGCATGAAAATTCCTTGAGGCTGCGGAATTTGCATAGCGTACCTCCGCCCCACCTCGTGGGTATAAAAGGAGGAAGTGAACGCAATCGCAGTATGTTTTCACTTCGGAGCCAAGAAAACTTCTTCACTCCACAAGCCACATCTGAGTTTACTACGGTGACTCACCTCTTCGAGACGAGTGAACTCTCTGGTGTTGGTGTGACGGCGGTACCCAGCGAGTTTCACATTGCCTGGGATCTGAGCAGTGGTCTGCCAGTGTGTGTCTCTCTCCCTGGTCGCTTCAACATCCTCGGAGTTTCTCCTCTCACTGAACGCGTCTTTTTGAAGACGATCTGCCCTGAGTGCCCTGTGTATTCCTGAGTGTGCGGTATTCTGATAGAATCAGCTGATGGGCGCGAGCGCTGTTTGAAGTGTTTGGGCTTTGATCACGCTCAGACAGTGCTCGTGGGTGTGTTGCGTTCTCTCAGTGGGAACATGATCATCGCAATGTATAATGGTTGAGACTCAATGAGCTCAGTAGAGTGAGAGTCCCCTCATCCACAACCCGAACCATTTTCTCCACGTGAGATAATTCCAGGGTGACCAAAAAGACGTCAGGTCTAGAACTAAACCGACGAAATTCCTCGGTCCACACCCCGTCTTGCACATTGCAACCCACGTGGTCCAGAGTGAGTGGGCGGGGCCGTCCGTGGGCCCGCGTTCTCATTCGGTCCCCCAGCTGATGAAATCATGTTTATCGCCGCATCACAAGGTGAGCTGGAGTCCTCTGACGATGGCTCATCTGTGCTGCTGTCCTCGGATGTGCTAGCATGGCAGGTTTGATTCAGGGCTCACAGCTATGCCTCCCGGGCTGCCACGAGTATCGGGTTTGTGTGGAAAATTCTGCCATATCCCGAGCACTTAAGGCTGATGATTGGTTTTTGGGGTGGCGAACCCAGATCCTTTCTTCCCGGATGTGCATGAAGAGGCCATTAGATCGTGGTAGTCTCCTTTGACTTATCACGATCACTCAGCGGCCTCTTCCACCTTCTCTGCCCTCTTGGAGGCCGCAGTCTAGGGTGCACTGGGGTTCCCCCCTGTGGAGTGTGCTGTGGCAACACTAATGTGTCCCCACAGTGCTTCCACTCGGTGTGGCAGCCCTAGGCACCCCTCCAATGCCTGTAGGTTCTTGTCTACTCCGGTGGCGGGGACCTATGGAGCTGCGGGGCAGGCTGCCACCTCACTGTATGTTATTGTCATTCTCAGGGGTGTTCAATGACATGCACGAGGGTAGGGCTGATTCAGGGCTCATCCTTGAGCTGCCTGCCGTCACCGATCTTGCTCTACGAGCGACGAAGGTGACCGCATGCCCCCTGAGTCAGGTGATGTCCACACGTGTGGTCAGACATTTTTGGCTTAACCTGGTCGATGTGCGTGAGGCTGAGTGAACCAGTTCCTCAACTTTCCCATATCCCAAGGCTAGCCTCTTCGGCGGCGCGGTCGAAAACGCTGCCCAACGTTCTCGGCCGCCCAGAAGCGGACTGTGGCTTATCTGACTCTGACTCTGACTCTCGCCGTCTCAGGATGCTTCAGTCCGCTTGCCGCCGAATGCGCCCTCCTGCTACTTCTGCCCCCTCCCGTCTGGTCCCTGCAGCACCGGGCCGTGCAGTGGAGGTGGTTGTGGGGAGGCGCCCCTGCCCGTACCAGCGCCGCTGCGTCGGTCCCGTTACGGGCAGCTCGGCTATGGCTTACAGTTCTTCAGGGTGTGGTCAGGCCCACTCCTTCCCCCGGTGGAGGGCTGGGGGAGAACCTTTTCTCAAGAGCTGCATTCCATCTCCGAGCACACAGAGCAAGGTGTGCAATGGCCCCGTGCCTCGCCACTCTCATTCTCCTCTGTCTCTGAGGGTGCGGATGGGAGTGTGTGTCGTCCCTGGACCACGCCGCCCCCATCCCCCTCTATCGCCAAGCCCCCGGCAGAGCAGACCCCCGTGGAAAGCTGGTCCTTCCCTAGTCTCCTCTGTCAGGGCACGGAGCTCGACTTTGCACCCGCGCGGGGGGTGGGGGGATAGCACCTCCGCGTCTGCTGGTCTCTCCGCCACGCTGCCCCTCCGGGGGGACGTCTGTGGCTCGGGTATCCCACTGGATCGGTTCTGGGAGCTTGGTTAGAGCTCCCCAGCCTGTCCCGTTGGGTCGCTTGAACGATCAGACTCGGCTTTGCGACTCAGTTTGCATGATTTTTGCACGGAGATTGCCGCCCTGCTGGCGAAGGGTTCAATCGAGACTGTCCCTCCAGCCGAGATGAGGTCTGGGCTTACAGCCTTACTTCATTGTCCCCAAGAAGACCGGTGGGTTACGACCGATCCTAGATCTTCGCGTTTTGAGCCGTGCTCTGCCGGTCAAAATGCTCACGGCCAAGCGCATTTTCGAGTGCGTCTGGCCTCAGGATTGGTTTGCAGCGATGTACCTGAAGGACGTGTACTTCATGTCTCCTATGGAGACTCTCCATCTTACCTCGACACAGACTGTTTCTTCAGTTGCGTTCGAGGGAGAGGCATATCAGTACACGGTTCTCCCATTCGGCTTAGCTCTGTCTCCTCGCGTCTTTACGAAGATTGTCGAGGCAGCCCTTGTTCCCCTTCGCGAACACGGGGTTCGCATCCTGAACTACCTCGACGATTGGCTTATCCTAGCACACTCTCGAGAGCAGGTTTGCGAAAACAGAGAACTTGTGCTACGGCACCTAGGCCGTCTAGGCCTTCGGGTCAATTGAGAGAAGAGCTAACTTTGCCCCGTGCAGAGGATCTCTTTTCTCAGAATGGAGATAGACTCGGTCGCCATGTCCGCGCAGCTAACGAGCGAGCGCGCGCACTCACTGCTGACTTTTCTCCGACAGTTAAGGGCAAGAGCGCGTCCATCTGAAACTCTTCAGAGGCTCCTGGGGCATATGGCATCCGCAGCTGCGGCGACGCCACTCGGATTGCTTCATATGAGACCGCTTCAGCTGTGGCTTCGCGATCGAGTCCCGAGGTGGGCATGGCATCGCGGCTTGCTCACTCCGAACTGCGGTCAGATCTTCTTCCCGTGGTCGAACCTCAGCTTTTTACTGGCTGGGGTCCCTCTGCTGTGAGTTTCCGGGCATGTCGTTGTCTCCACGGATGCCTCTACCACGGGTTGGGGAGCCATGTGCAATGGTCATGCAGCCGCAGGTTCCTGGACAGGACCCCAGCGCCTCATGCACATTAATTGCCTCGAGCTGCTGGCAGTACGCCCGGCCCTGCACCGCTTTCGAGCACTACTCAGGGGTCAACGCGTACTTGTCCGTTCAGACAATACCGCTACGATAGCGTATATCAACCACCAGGGTGGTCTACGCTCACGTCGGATGTCGCAGCTCGCACGCCACCTCCTGTTATGGAGTCAGAAGCACCTGAGGTCTCTTCGTGCCGTTTACATTCCAGGAGACCGGAACCTGGCAGCCGACGAGCTGTCACGGGTCCGCCCATCTCCGGCGAATGGCGACTCCATCCCCAGACAGTCCAGCTGATTTGGGACCAGTTCGGGTCTCGTTCCACGAGACACCTCTACGCGTTGAAGTGGAACCTCTTCGTCAACTGGTGCTCCCCCGTGGAGAAGACCCCCGGAGATGTCCGATCGGTATCGTGCCTTCCTTCCTGCAAGAAGGGTTGGAGCATAGGCTGTCGCCCTCCACCCTTTAGGTTTACGTCCATTGCCGCGTCTCATGATGCAGTGGAAGGTAAGTCTGTGGGAAGGCACGACCTGGTCATCAGGTTCCTGAGGGGAGCGAGGGGATTGAATCCGCCTCGCCCTCCCCTCGTGCCCTCTTGGGACCTCTCAGTAGTTTTAAGTGCTCTGCAGAGGCCTCCCTTTGAGCCTTTCAATCGGTAGAGTTAAAGTTTCTGTCCATGAAGACAGCGCTCCTGGTTGCATTGGCCTCCATCAAGAGGGTAGGGGACCTGCTCGCATTCTCCGTTGACGAAGCGTGCCTGGAATTCGGGCCGGCTTACTCTCAAGTGATCTTGAAACACCGGCCTGGAAATGTGCCCAAGTTTCCTACCACTCCCTTCCGGGACCAGGTGGTGAACCTGCAAGCGCTGCCCCTGGAGGAGGCAGACCCAGCCTTGGCACTGCTCTGTCCGGTACGTGCGCCCCGTGCCTACGTTGACAGAACGCGGTGTTTCAGGACCTCAGACCAGCTCTTTGTCTGTTATGGGGGGAGCCAGAAGGGAAGGGCTCTCTCACAGCAACAGCTGTCTCACTGGATAGTGGACGCCATTTTTTTGGCTTACCAACAGCAAGGTCGACCGTGCCCCCTTTGTGTGACGGCCCACCCACGGAGTGTGGCTTCCTCTTGGGCTTAGCGCATAGCGCCTCGCTAACAGACATATGCAGAGCTGCAGGCTGGGCGACACCAAACACCTTCGCAAGATTCTATAAGTAGAGCCTGTGTCCTCTCGCGTACTCGCTCCCACTAGTACTGGACCCGCTCTGGTGTCTTCGGTTGCTCGCCATTCCAGTCCTCGGACTGGATAAGTGCGATATTCCTCAGTTGAGTCTTCCATTGAAGCCCTGAGTCCTCCAGCACTTCTGATGCTGGCACCACTGCACTTGCTCTGGATGCCGGCTAGGTGCCTCCGTGTGCACGGTTCCCTCTGGTAACTGTCACATGTGTATTCTCCACTGTAAGCTTTTCTGAGCATGTGTCTTCCCTTGGCAAGCCATCTGCCACTCCTGGAGTTAAGTTTCTAGCCACCCTTAGGTTGGTGCTTCAGTGTTTCCCATATGAAGTTCCCTAAAAGGACCATATGTGTATTCTTAAGTCCTCCCTACGGTAGGCATACTGTGGCATATTCCTCCCGGGATATGTTCCCAGTGTACCTTGGTATTCCTGTGTTAAAGTAGGTAACTCCTGGTTATAAGCTAAGTTATTAGGAGTCCAGACTTTCGCAGGGCACTGGAAGACAGCTGTGAAGATGGCGTGATGGCACCGGACCCCATTCTCCGTCATTCCGACGTAACTCGGAGTGACTACGAAAGGGAACGTCTCGGTTACGGATGTAACCCTCGTTCCCTGAGTAGGGAACGGAGACGTTACGTCTCCTTGCCACTTCAGCTGTACCGCTGGGTAGACGCCTGAGTTCAGTCTCGGCTCCTCAGCGAAGACATACTGCGGTTGCGTTCACTTCCTCCTTTTATACCCACGAGGTGGGGCGGAGTTACGCTATGCAAATTCCGCAGCCCCAAGTCATTTTCATGCCATTGGCTCGTTTTTAAATACTCGAAGAGGATTGGCTTTCTATGCGAAACCCCCAATCTCCGTCATTCCGACGTAACGTCTCCGTTCCCTACTCAGGGAACGAGGGTTACATCCTTAACCGAGACGTTTTCTGTATGTATATTCTGCATGTTTTTGCGTGGTGAGAGTGGGTCTATGTTTGCAATAGGCTAGAAAAGAAGACAAGTACTTCTGTTTGTGTCAGTAACAGTATAAGAGTGCTTAGAACTGTGCACAGTGTTTTATTGATGTTACCTTCCTTGCAGATCGATACTGGGTCACTGGAAATGCCAAAGAAGATGAAAGCTAGCTACTGGACGATTTGTCTTTTTCTGCTGGGATCTGTCACTGAGGTGAAAGATTATTTCCCACATGATTTTTATAAACATCTATAAGATATCTGTACCTTTAAAATTTAAAGTTCTACAGTTATGGAATGATCTGGAAATGACCAAACCGAATAAATGAAATGAAAATGAAAAAAGTTATTACATATTTTGTTGGCTAACCCAAAAGTAAGCAACCTGGTTCCCTCGACGCAAAAGGAGTTTTTAGTGGCTTTTATATTATTGCAGAAAGTAAGCTCTGTGACCAACAAAAGTTTATGATTCTTAATAGTTTATGATTGAAGTTTTGTAGACGTAAAAAGCTAAACATAATGTGGCACCACCGTCACATTATTTCAACGTTACGTCCATTAAGCTTTCTAACTCTTTCAGTCTTTACTTTAAAAAAAACAGTATCATATGTTAGAACAGTTCGAATAATTTGCAAGAGTGTGATTATAAACACAATGAGGATGTAAAAGCAGACTAGTGAGCAGATGAGTTTACCTGTTCAGGGGGTTGACGTTTCACAACCTCTGTGGTGCCATTTAGCCATTTGTTAGCAAATGCCTTTTTCAAGACAGGTAAAAGCTATTAAAATCATCTAGGGCTATTACTGATGTTTTAATCAGTCTCACATTGCAGACTTGGAAGTAAATGCCCACTGCTGTGAGTGGATAACAGTTTTAACAGTTTTGCATATTATAATGAATTTCAACTCACCCGTCAATGCACTTGGGGGAAATTGTGTTGATAATGTCCAATGTTGTAAAATGGCAACCGGAATGATTCGCCGATACACGTTCGACCCAGAGTCTATGTGTTGCACCATTCCTGTCAGATCCAATATAGATGGCACATCAGATCTTTACTCTTAAACGGTCTGTAAATCCAGTCTTGTTTACAAAACAATCCTCAGTGAAATGAAGCAAACAGACGGACAACCTCTGTTGTCTTACCTCATCTGCTGGAATGTCATTAAAAATAAAGTTTATCCATGCAGTCCTTTTGGAATCCAGAGGAAGCATATGCAGTGTCTATCTTCTTCCACAACCAGGCACTGCACAATATTTTGTTTTGTTCGGTAGCTCGATCTGGGGCCTGTTTCAGAAAGGAGGTTAAGTGAAAACTCTGAGTATGTTAACCCTGAAATGAGGGAAACTCTGGGTTTTCCGTTTCAGAAAGGGAGGTAAGTTAAACCTGAGAAAGCAGAGTAAGTCAAGCCCGTTTCTGAAAGAGAGGTAACTTATACTCAGAGTCAGTTACCATGGTAACTTGGTCGGGAGCAGGTTTTCTTCAGTAAACCCAGAGTTTATTGCAGTCTCCTCCCCCTTTTTAAATAGAAGTGCTGTTTAAACACAAACAATAATACTAAAATGTATTTACACATTCTTTAAGGAATATATATTGTTTGTCCATGGTTTAGTTGACTAAATCTGTTTTGCAGCACTTTGCCAAAAAAAAAAAAAAAAAGGATTTAAAACGTTTGTTAAACTTTTATTTGATTACCACCGTTTTTGATAATATATTTCTATTAAATCATTTAAAAAATTGGAATAAAAAAAATTTAATAGAACTCAGTTATTTTTCAAACATAATTTAATAAGTTATTAATGATAAAAAATAAGATGTTAATCTTATTCATAATCAATTATTGAAGTTAGTTGATTAGATATGTTTTATTGAACAAATGTTTAATTTATTTAACTGTCATTTTAACTGATGATAATAATAACCATAATTTAAGAATGCAGTTTATATATTTAATAATTGTTTAATACCAAAAAACGTGATATTTTCTGTGACAGTTCTCATTCTGTGAAACTCTCCCCACATGGAGGAGTCCCCCACCCCACCCCCGCTGTTAAACAAGTTACTCAGCAACTTTTACTCATGTTTTAAATTAACTACTTTTTACTTGAGTTGATTTTTAGACTGGTATTTTTACTTTTACTTTAGTAAAAATCTATCAAAGTAATAGTAGCCTAACTTTAGGTTGAATAACATTCTTCCAGTTTCACCTCTATATTATAGCAGTAAGTTACTCTAAAATAGTTATGAATTATTAACTACAAATGACATCTTCAACGGTGTAGTTAGATTAATGCAATAATTAGGCTACTCTCTCTAGAAAGTATTGGTCTACATATTACTAATTGCTAAATCCTATATCAACCTCAACCACTTGAACAATAGGCCTACAAGGAGGAGAGACAAGAAACGGCACTTTTAATGCTTTCAAATTAACAATATACAATTGCATGAATTATTCTTGAATTGATCAAAGTGTGTAGAGGGAGAAGGTTACATAAAAAATATACCTTTTAAAAATGTATGTTAAATCCACTATTGTTTTATACTGAATTGGTCTATAGTTTATGCAGTAGCCTATTTAATTTAATTGCGTCATATTTTATTTTAAATTACAGAAGAATTAAGAGTAATCCCTTTAATTAAACTACAATATTTAGATTACTTGGTAATTAATCACACCCAACACCTCTTTTTGTCTGGCTGTTGCCATGGTGACTCATAATATCTGCGCTCCATTGATAATGGCTTTTTATAGTTGTAGTGCACGCGCTTAACTCAGACCCTGCGTCCCAATTCGCATACTATCCATCCTAAATAGTATTCGAAAATAGAATTAGTACGTCCCAAATCGTAGTATGTTGAAATTAGTGTTTCAAAGATACCCGGATGGTCAACTTTTTCCGGTCAGAATCCGAAGTGTAGATCGATGCACACTCTAACGGCTGATATTGCCCACAAACCATTACGCGTTGGACGAGAATTCGGTTAGAACTACAAACACGACTGAAATGTGTTAAAAAAAAACTACAGACATGTAGTCGATACGGAGGACGCGCGAGTCCCCGCGGTTGTGTAGAGAGGTTTAGATAAAGAGCTTCTTTGAGTGATTAATTATCAGTATCTAACCTGACGAAAATGAATTTATTTAATCTTGTCCACATTGTATTGCATTTGCAGCAGCATTGTGAACTTTTGTAAAGACACGTTCAGCCATTACGTTTTAAATGCATCATTATATTCAAATTGCAAACACACGAGGAGAGCATGAAAGGCCCACAACTGGCAGATGAATGTGCTCTCCGAAATGGTAGGAAATAAAATTAGATAGAATGGAGGATTTTAACTGTGACAAGATGATTGACAGGGCAGTTTACGTGACAGGATGCACGCAGCATGCGACAGAGCCATCCGTTAAAGATGACGTGATAGTATGTCCCAAAGCTTGCCTATTTTGCTATACACTCAAAAGTATGTACTTTTTCCTCACAAAAAGAGTACTTACTTTTAGGGCGTAGTATAAGTAAGCGAATTGGGACGCAGCAAGAGTCAGTCAACTCAGAGTTGATTGAACTAACTCATTTCAGCTGTTCTGAAACCGAAAACTCAGAGTTTCCCATCTCAGGGTAAGTCAACTCAGAGTTCAAGCTTTAACTAAGAGTTGGTTGAACCTCCTTATTGAAACGGGCCCCAGGTTTGTCATCACGAGGTGGCCTATGTTATTTAGCTATGTGTGTAATGCACGAATCGGTGGGCGGGGCTAAACCGACCATGTTGAAGTGGGCGTTGATCTTCTTCTGCGGGGGTGGGGTTTTATCCTCTTATCCTGTCGTTATAGTTCCCCACTTTGAAAAACGAGTCATTTGCTGAGGCTGGTGTCAATAAAAGCTTTTATTGGACTAACAAGGATGTTTTCTGTTCTGAAACTTACAGGATATTCTTATAATATGATGACCTCTTAGATGTCAAAAGCTCAAGGAAAATTTGATTTCTCAGTTCATCACCCCTTTAAAAACAAATAAGAGATTAGGGGCCAGATTTACTAAACAGGGCAAATTAGCGTGAGAGCGCAATTGCAAAAAAGCGCAGATGGGAGTGGACAGTTCTGCGTGTGATCTATTGACGATGTGCAAATGAAAGAAAACAGGTGCACCCGGATCATTTCAAATTTCAATTTAATTTCAGCGCAAATTAGTGCCTGATTTAAGCCATGCATTTTTTGGGTGGTAAATAATAGTGCAAATACCAGTCAATTGACTTGGTCAAACCTTAGTAAGTCACCTTGCATGATTCATTTAAATGAAAAGGGAAAACCCTACATATAGCCACAAAACAACTGTGTCCACGCCTTTTCAGTGCTATTTTTTCACTGCGTTTATTCAGGAAATTATGACACTAGTTTTTTAATGCCAAAAGAGGGTTTGCACTGGCACAGCTTGTTAGTGTTAGTAAATCTGGCTCTTGGACAGATTAGATTAGTTATTTAGCATATGTTTCAACAAGAGTTGTTTTTAGAGTTTGGGGTAGGAAAAACAATACAATCTATATATTTAAAAAACAATTTCCACAAAGCATGAAACTCTGTATTGCCTATAATTGAAGAAACAACCACACAGGGCAGTATTTTTGCATGTACCTATCATTTACGTCTCATTAAAGAAGCTTGAAATTAGCCTGTTCTTAGATATTACTTTTTAATGCACTTGCTGTTTGTAGTTATTTGTTCTAGCCAGTCCTGAGGTGAACGAAAGCCAGCAACAACATCCTCAAAATGTGTACCATGACATCAGTGTTACCAGAAACAAGATTGTGACTGCACAGTTTGAGTGCTATCAGAAGATCATGAAGGACAACAATCAAGACTTCATACCAAGTAGAGGTATAGACATTGTACATAATAGAGTTTTGAGAAGATATCCTTTTTTTTCAGAAATTCATTCTGCAAGACACACAGCAGCTTCAAGCCAATCCATTTTAGCCAAGCTATAATTATATGTCAAAATAAATGTGTCATGCTAAATGTGTAATATATAATAAAAGTAATAATTAAAAATAATAAGCTGTGACATACATTCGTGCTTAATTAGTACAGCAAGAACAAACAAAAAAGCCTCAGGTGACTCATATTCATTGTTAGGGAGAGTGCATTTGGTCCCATTGGGTGGCAGGACAGCTGTGAAATATTTGCTTTGTTCCAAAACCTAGAGGGCTCCCTTCTTAACATCCTTAACAAGACAACAATAACAAATCCGGAAAACTCTCCATAGCCTGCGGCACACCAAAAGCGCATGGGGGACTAGATTTTGGAACAGGCGGATATAACTAAGAATAGTTGATAATGATAACAGGAAGTTATGGTTTCCCAGTCTCCACAGAAACTAATAAATATTTTGGGCTTTTTTTCGATATTCAGCTGGCCCGGTGTGCAACAGGACCTGGGATGGATGGTTGTGTTGGGACGATGCAGAGGCCGGCATCACCTCCGAGCAACACTGCCCTGACTATTTCCAGGACTTTGACCCTACAGGTGAATGTTAGAGATCAGTAAGGTTCCTTTAACCTGTATAAAATTCAGTCTGAGCACTTTAACACGCCATCTTAGATTTATCCCAGCTCCATTACACCTCACTGTCAAACCATGCTAAAATCATTGGCCAAACTTTTTTAAGACATATTTTCTGCCATGAAGAAAGTTGATGTGAAAGAAAGAGCATGTTTTCAATATTAAGAATATTAACATTTTGCTGTGAAGTTATTAAAGGAGAACTATTAAAGGTGCAAAATGAACCTTTGGTCTAATAAAACATTGTTACCTAGTCAACCGTTCTCTGAGATTTGTTTTCATGATAATCGAATGTAAAGAGTTTTATCTCTAAAACTGTGTAGCATATAATGCTAGTACTGGGGGCATTTACTAAGTAAAAAAAATAATTACTAGTTAATACCACTAACAAGGCTCAAAATAGCCCCACACTAACACAGTAACATAATGAGGGTCCATACATGCAAAACGAAGCACTGAGAACTTAAAGGTCCCCTGACATGTTTTTTTTTAAATTATTTTATAATGTTTCCTGGGTTGCCCTTGTATGTTTTTTAGATCAAAAATAGTCATAATTTAGAAATAAAAAAAGCAATTTTTCCTAGCCTGATTTTAGCCTCTGCTTAGAACGCTCTGTTAGAAGGTGCGTGTCTGCAGTGGGATTCAATGTAACCGCCCACTGCTGTGATTAGCTGACATGCTTGCATATTAAATAGCTACATATTACATGTGAAACTCTCTTGAATACGTTTTACTACAGCTATTATACGTTTTTACTATTACATATATCGATATTACTGAATCGCATAGGCGTAATTTGCGGGTGGGACGGGTGGGACATGTCCCCACCACTTTTAGCCAGGGTCGATATTGTCCCCACCACTTTTGAAACATCTCTCGGATGCAAATTATACAAATAAATAAATCATCTCTAGTTAACTAGCAGAGCATTCATTTATTTCGTTTCTTTAAATAAGAGGCGATCTAGCGCTGAAATGTGTTGCTTTTGAAAACAAGTGGTCAAAGTGCTCGTTGCCGCTGCGATCAGTGGCGTGGATACAGTTCTCTTGTGGCTCGCGCTGTCGCACACAGTTTCACACGGACTCGCGCTTTAATCCGTTGTGGAGACTATATTCGATCCGGTGAAATCACAAAGTATAAACATAATCGGTTTTAATCAGAGAGAGAAAAAAAATTATACGAGTGCGGAATTAGAACCCAGAACCTCTGTCACGCTTGGCAAAAGTTCTGCCACTGGACTAAAGAAATGCTTGTGTGTCATTATCAGATCTCTGTATTTCATCACGTGAAAATTCTTGCCACAAACACATATTACATCTCATTAAACGACAAATGAAACACAATGTATTAGTTTAATTGATTGCTAGACATCGATATGTTATTGTACATATATAATACAAATAATCTGCCAGAGCTTCGTTGTGCAGTGTGTAGCAAGGTTCAGGGAAGAAGGAGGCAGGAACCGGATGACAAATAAAAAATACAACTTTATTTAAACAAAATAAACAAATTACCTGCCAGCAGCCCCTCGCGGACGACTGCTGGCTACCCAAAATAAAACATAAATACCGGCCAGCAGCCACTCGCGGACGACTGCTGGCTTACCCAAAATAAAATATAAAACAAAAACAAAAGCAGGCCTGTTCCTCTCTCGATCATCCACTCCATCGCTCCCCCTTTATGGCCTCTGCTCCTCCGTGAGAGATGCGAGACCGGTGTGCTTCACAGGTGCTGCTCATTAGCAATCGCACCACCGGCCTCGCGACTTTCTCTCACATCCCTCGGCCATCCTGCTCACCACACAGTGTTTCTGTTCTCTCTAAAGCCCGAAACTCGTCTGCTCTCGTCGAGGTAAAAAGCTGCACTTGAACACATCGAGAGAACTACAGGCGACTGTCAGCTGTGCGTTCTGCACCTACGTTTAATAAGCCAACTGTCTATTTCTGCAGATATAACGTTATTAGTCTATATTCGTCATTCAAAAAGGAAAACCGACGCTGCCGGGGCTGCAGATATACATATCGTAAACAAAGCAGCGCGTGCTTACCCTTTAGAATATCAATCCTGCTAAACACTTTCTTTAAATAAGATTATTTTCATCCTACTCAATGAAACGAATGAACACTGAGCAACTGCCATGCTTCGCTCGTTTGCAAGCCATGATATCTCTCGAGGAAAAACTCAAATCTCCTATTTCTCTAGGAAAAAATAAAATCGTGCCTGCATGTGTTCGTACTTCCTGTTCCTAGCTCGTTTTCTCATCGTCGGGCCAAATTCTCTGGGTGTGCAAAGCAGAGAAAGGGGAGTAACCTTTCCCGTATATGACGTTATATAGGGGGAGATTCTAGATCAGCGCGTCTGAGATGCAGACGGATGCAGAGAAGAGAAAAATAGCCAAAGCTCGGTTTACACCGATTGAAAATTCTAGACACGAGGGGACCAAATACAGTCTAGGGGAACTCATATTAATGTTAAAAAACCTCAGAAAATGAAAATTTCATGTCAGGGGACCTTTAAGTGTACAGACCGTTTAATAAGAAGATACGTTATAAAGACAGTTCACTTCCAGACAGGAGCCATCTTTGAACTTCTGAACTGTATGAACGGCGTTCGTGGTTCAACTTGTCGTGACTGTTTTCCTGTATACACAAAGTGAACTGTCTTTATAAAATATCTTATTATTAAACTGTCTGTACACTTACAAAGTTCTCAATGCTTCGGTTTGTACAGTATGTACGGACCCTCATTATGCGCCGGAGTTCTCCTTTAAGTTATTTTAATAATTTCTAACACTTATCTTAAAAGGTGCTCAGAAAAATACCAGTAAAATAGTACTTTAGCCATTATTTTGGTCTTTTTTTTTTTTTTTGGAGGCTGGGTGTTTAACCACTTTCACAGAACCAAACAAACACTGGAAAAAAGAAGCAAGAGGAAAAAAATATATTATACAGTATTTCAGATCTATGAATACAATAAAAAGGTAAATAACTATAATAAAATATTAAATTCAATAAAGCACATCACATACTATATATAAGACAGGAGTATTATGACATGCCTTACCTCAAAATGTTATTAAGAGAAGCCAATATTATCAAGATATGGCATTCAGACATGCTGAAAAGCTTCATTTTACAAGTGAATAAAACTTTTCACTTTCTGGTCTCCATATCTTAATATTGATGCTTCTCACAGTAACATATTTTAAACTACTTCTTCTTTTGCAGAAATGGTCAGCAAAATATGTACAGAAAGTGGGCAGTGGTTCTTGCATCCTGCGAGTAACCGAACATGGACAAATTTCACCAGATGTAATTTGCACACCACTGAAGGACGAAGGGTATGAGCATAAACACTACAGTCACTTGAGATGAAAATAAACACACATTTGAATGGGCTTGTGGTATAAACACTTCATCACTCTATTGTTTGTGTGATTGCAGACGGCAATGAACTTGTTCTACTTAGCATTAATAGGTCATGGGCTCTCTTTGACATCTTTGTTCATCTCACTAGGCATATTCTTCCATTTCAAGTAAGTGCAAATGTCTCTCTCACTATTGTATTTCCGTTTAATGCTCATCACAGTAATTTTTATTATTTTGCTGCCTTTTTTGTGCTTATAGGAGTTTGAGCTGTCAGAGAATTACCCTGCACAAAAATCTTTTCTTTTCCTTTGTATTAAACTCCATCATCACTACCATATGGTTAACAGCAGTGGCAAACAACCAGGAATTAGTTCAGCAAAACCCAGTAAGTGTGTGCTGACATTAACTTCTATAAAGAAAATGAAATATTGTAATTTTGTCATCCCGATGTCATCCCAAACTGGTATGTTTATTTTTTCTTCCTGTGAGAAATTTGCATATATTTCAATATAATGCAGGCTTGTGGGTTGGATAAATGAAGGCAGTATTTTCCTTTGATCATTTTAAGACATTACAGTATGTCATCAATCTGCTGTACTAATCACCCTTTAAATGTCTGTGCTACTTTTATTCAGGTCAGCTGCAAAGTATCACAATTTATCCATCTTTACACCTTTGTATGCAACTACTTCTGGATGCTCTGTGAAGGGATTTACTTGCACACTCTCATTGTTGTGGCAGTGTTTGCTGAAAAACAGCATTTAATGTGGTACTACCTTCTTGGATGGGGTGAGTTTTTGAATAAATCTAAACATTTTATTTACAGCGTTGATTGAATAAACTAAACCTACATTTTTTTAAACCATATCTTTTTTTTTTAAACAACAGGTTTCCCACTTATACCCGCGACAATACATGCTGTAGCCAGAAGTTATTACTACAATGATAAGTGAGTATACTTGTTCCCTTTCATTGTCACTCGGAGTTACGTCGGATGACGATGATTGGGGTTTCGCTTAGAAAGCCTATCGACTTTGAGTATTACAAAACGAGCCAATGGCAAAAAAATGCCATGGGTTTGAGGATTATGCATAGCGTATCTCCGCCTAACCTCGTTGGGTATTAAAGGAGGATGCCGGCAATTTGCAGGTATGTTTTCGCTTCGGAGCCAAGAGTTTTCTTTATTCCTGTAGCCTATTCACTCACTATCTTCGAGAATCTTCAAGACGAGCAGCTTCCAGTCGGTATTGGTGTGATGGCGAGTTTCATATGCCTGTTTGCTGAACTGAACAGCGTGTGTGTTTCTCCCTGGGTGCTTCAGCACTGCTGCGAGCTTTTTCTGTCACAAAAAGAGTGTGCATGTGGCACGTCTTTTTAAAGACGCATCTTTCTAAAGACGATCTGCCCGTTTATTTCCGAGTGCGGTATTCTGATAGACTCAGCTGATGGGCGCGAGCGCTGTTTTGAACTGTTTGGGCTTCGATCGCGCTCAGACAGCGCTCGTGGGTGTGTCATGTTCTCCCAGTGGGAACGTGACTATCGCAATGTAACGATCTGATGACTCGATGAGCTCAATAGAGTGAGAGTCCCCTCACTCTATCAATGCAATCTATTTTTCTCCACGTGAGGTAATACTTCGGCTGGTGGCCAGGGTGACCTAAGACGGCAGGTCTGGAACTAAACTGATGAAAATTCCTCCGCCCACACCCCGTCTTTCACATTGCAACCCACATGGTCCCAAGTGAGTTCGCCAGCCCGCTCGTGGGCCCACGGTCTCATTCGGTCCCCCAGCTGATTAAATCATGTATGTCGCCGCTTCACAAAGTGAGCTGGAGTCCTCTAGAGATGATGGCTCGTCTGTGCTGCTGTACTTGGATGTACTAGCATAATGAGTTTGATCCAGAGTTCATAGCTATGCTATGCCTCCTGAGACCTCTCAGTGGTTCTAACTGCCCTGCAGAGTGCTCCCTTTGAGCCCTTGTAATCAGTAGAGCTTAAATTCCTGTCAATAAAGACAGTGCTCCTGGTTGCATTTGGCTTCCATCAATAGGGTAGGGGACCTGCATGCATTCTCTGTTGAGGAAGCATGCCTGGAATTTGGGCCAGCCTACTCTCAAGTGATCCTGAGACCCCAGCCTGGATATGTGCCCAAGGTTCCTACCACTCCCTTACGGGACCAGGTGATGAACCTGCAAGCGCTACCCCTGGAGGAGGCAGACCCAGCCTTGGCACTGCTCTGTCCACTACACACTCTCCATGCCTACGTAGACAGGACGCAGTGTTTCAGGACCTCAGACCGGCTCTTTGTCTGTTATGGTGGGAAGCTGAAGGGACAGGCTCTCTCCAAACAAAGCTGTCCCTCTGGATAGTGGACACCATTGCTTGGCATACCAGCAGCAAGGTCGACCGTGTCCCCTTGGTGTGACTGCCCACTCCACCAGAGTGTGGCATCCTCTTGGGCTCTAGCGTATGGTGCCTCACTAACATACACCTGCAGAGCTTCAGGCTGGGCGATACCCAACACATTCGCCAGATTTTACAATCTCCGAGTGGAGCCTGTGTCCGCTCATGTACTCGCTTCAACCAGCCGGTACTAGGACCCGCTCAGGTGTCTTCGCTTGCTCGCCATTCCATTCCTCGGACTGGATGCGTGCAATATATTTCTCAGGTGAGCCTCACAAGCCCTGAGTTCCTCAGCACAGCTGACGCCGACGTCAGTGTTTGCTAGGCGGCGGCCTGCATGTTGGCTAGGTGCCTCCCGTGTGCATGGTCCCTCCCTGAGCGACCCCCACACGTGTATTTCCACTGTAAGTCTCTCTGAGCATGTGTCTTTGCCTTGGTAAGCCACCTTGCCACCCCTGGGGTTGAAATATTCCACCTGCAGCTGGACACCCCAGTGATTACCCATATGCATCCTTCGGGTCATATGTGTAACCCCCCTCTGGGTTGGCAGTAATTGCATATTCCTCTAACTTCCTGTGCTCGATCGGAGTCCTTCGCCCGTACGAGCCTTATGACAGGGATCTCAGATTTACGCAGAGCACTGGAAGACACCTGTGAAGGTGGCGTGTTTAGCGTAACCCCATTCGTCGCCATCCGACGGAACTCGGAGTGACAACGAAAGGGAACGTCTCGGTTATGTATGTAACCCTCATTCCCTGAGTAGGGAACGGAGACGTTCTGTCTTCCTGTCACCTTCCGCTGTACCGCTGGAAGTCTTGGCTCCTCACTGAAGAAACATACAGTACCTGCATATTGCCGGCGTCCTCATTTTATACCCACGAGGCAAGGCGGAGATACGCTATGCAAAATCTGCATGCCAAGGCATTTCTTTGCCATTGGCTCGTTTTGCAATACTCGAAGCCGATAGGCATTTTAAGTGAAAACGAATTTGTCGTCATCCGACAGAACGTTTTG
This sequence comes from Pimephales promelas, assembly GCF_016745375.1. The sequence goes on along the minus strand of NW_024121276.1, from coordinate 94,841 downwards.
TAGCTTTCAGGCAAAACATTTTTTTTTCATGCACTGGTCAATTTTGAGATTCATTTTTTCATAACATGTTGTTTGGTCTAATGTGAATTTTTTTAATACACTTTTAAGTTGATTTACTTTAATGACCACACAGCCAGGCTGGTGGAAGGTATTTTCTGGAACCTGCACCCAAGAAATGAGCTGTACTGAAAACAAATTCCACCAGCCTGGCTGTGTGGTCATTAAAGTAAATCATTAGAAAAAAAAAAAAAAGTTTGTATGTTATTGCACTTTATTTATTTGTGTCTGTAGATTTAAATTACAATACATATCTTAAAGGCTTCTTTTTGACAATGAGTTTTGTTTGTACACTGAGCCAGAAATCTCAGTAGCAAGTGCATACCCCAAACTTTCCAGTTTTATTCCTATGCTGAAGGTTTTTATTTTACTGAGGGGTTTGTGCACATACATTTGCCTGTTTTTACACATTGTATTCTTAAAACATGATTTTTTTATCTGGCTGTTGACAGTGTTTTATGATTTATGGTGTGATAAAAAAGATATCCAAAATCGATTTCCTTTGCCTGTAATACTGTATATCAACAAAATGAAAACTTTATCCACTGTTCAGATTTCTGTTCTGGACATTTATGTAAATTAGTGCATATTTAAACATTGCATTTTAGAAAGCTGAATGTTTACAATTCTTAATGTAATCAAACATCTGGGAAAGTTTAGTGATACTTTTTATTTTTGATATTTCATTTATTTGTACTTGTATACGCTACACTCAAAAACAAAAGTTTTTTTTTTATTAAGATGCTTACCTAAATCCACATGAATCAAAGTAATTATTGCACAAAATAATCCTTTTTAAGGGATCATTATTGAACATTTGGCTAACCCAAGCCTTCCTAATCCACAGTTGTTGGATCAGCTCAAATACTTCTCTGCTATACATTATTCATGGACCCATCTGTGCTGCACTACTGGTAAGACATCTGGATGTTTTTGTCCTTTTAGTTTTCAAAACACATTCTTTTTGTGCATCATTAATTATAATCTTTGTGTATTTTTTGTGCAAATTACATCCAGAACATTGTATTCACCAATCTGAATTTATTTTCAAGCCAAGCACAATGTATCAGTACATCAAAAAGAACACCAGCATGCTAAAGCGGTTTGCATATTGACATCTGACATGATCTGCCAGCCAGCTGAGATCTTTTGCCTTTGCTTTTCCAATCATCTTGCCTGTCCTTCCAGGTGAACTTGTTCTTTCTGCTGAACATCGTACGAGTTCTCATCACCAAACTGAAAGTAACACACCAAGCTGAGTCTAGTCTGTATATGAAAGCTGTCCGCGCAACCCTCATTTTGGTTCCACTCCTGGGCATACAGTATGTTCTCCTCCCATATAAACCTGCAGGGCGCGTTTCCTCTGAAATCTACGACTACATCATGCATATCTTAATGCATTATCAGGTAAAAAGCTGTCAAATAGTTATCATCAATCTGACATGTACATTCAGGGCCCAAAATTAATCTTTGCTTTACTCTCTAATGGCCATAATTTATTTTCAATTATAGTTGATGGTTTATCTCATATCACTTATGCCACGTACACACAGCAGTTTAATTTGTTTGTCAGTTCACTTTTTAGTGCTTAATCCTGTTCTGTACACACACAATTCAGTAATGTACGGGAGTGACAACCGCATTCTACAACCGGATTAACAACCGCATTAAAACATTCTATGCACTATGTACTGTATGGAACCGAATTGAACAATTAGTTGTTAATGGCATATTTAAACACGCATCAGATATGTGTCTCTCTTATCTGTGCAGTGCAAGAAAACCACAGGGAAATTGGTACGATCTTTGTCTCATTCATGTTGCTAGAAAAAAACAATCAAGAAGAGGAAGCCCATAATACACTAAGATAAATCCATGTGTTTTATATTTACAAGACCAAAATATCGTGACCTGCACCTGCCCAATTTAATGCCCCCATAATTTTTTGAACATTAATGCCCCCGAACATTATTTAAATGTGGCACACGACTCACATTATTTAAATGTGGTTGTCACTCCTGAAACTTCACGTGTAGGTGGCCTATTTAAAGGGGACATATCATGCAAAATCCACTTTTTTAGCCCTTAAATGCATTTTGTTGTATATTTGGAGTGTTTATAAGTACAGAAAAGATGAAATTATTCTCTTCAGGTGCTTCGTTTATATCTTTATATTCTGTTTTGGTCATATTTTTCAACCTGTTCAGGTTTTTTTTTTTTTTGTCTATGACGTTTTTTGAGCAAGTGCGTCACCGTATTTGCAGCGGAACTGCCAAATAAAGACATTGACTACCGGTCCAAAACTTCGAGCAATCCGCCATTATTATTTCTCGCTCCGATTTTGTAGTCCGAGCTCAATGATGCAGAAGTTACGAGAGGGCAAGTCAAAATGTTCGGTTTTCGGATGTACGTTTGTGACCTGAAGCACTTCAAGGATTCTCACTTCAACAACCTCCGCCAGTATAAAGAAGGGTTTGCCGATTGACTTTGTCTGAATGAGAGGTAACGTTAAATTCCTTTTATCTTTGGAGACGACGAACAGAGCATTTCGATAAGCTGTAAATATCGTTAATAAAAATAAAGTACTTTACTTTCTTAAAACACATGGTGGTCATGGTTTAGCAGTACCTTTGTCTTTCTTTGTTTTTGTTTTGAAGTAACGTTACACGTCTGCAGTATTATTGTTCTTGAGTTTCATTAATGGTCATGTAGCTGCGTTGTTTTCAGATGCTTTTCTAAACGTATCATATTGTCAATACAGATTTTTTTTGTGGTAAGATTAGACCGTAGTCATTTATCTTGTCAGTGTGCTTATTTTAACAAGAGAAATAGTCGACTTTCACTAATAACACTAAACAGTTAACTCACATTGTTCTGCAGGTTCTGGTTCTTCGTAGTCTTTATCAACTCGCTCGCTCTGGCTCGAATATGTAAGGCTTGAAGGACAATTCTTCTGTTGTTGACATTTTATTAAAGTGTGAATAAAAATGTTCTTTGAAGGTATAGTATATAATCGTATATCTCCAATCAAACTACAACAAAAATGGCCGAACGGGGAGTTGAACCGACCGTGAACTCATCGACCTGGAGAGTGGGCGGGGTGTGACGCATCTTCTTTTTATTTAAAGGGGACGCATTAAAACGGGTCGCTCAAAGATGCACATCAGAAAAGGGGTAGAAAAGGGGCCTGTGGAGCTGTAATAATGAGGAATTCAGACCCAAGCATTGCAGTTATGTTTTATATAGACCACAACGGTATGATTTATATGTAAAAATTAATGATTTAAAAGCATGATATGTACCCTTTAAGTGAGGGCCAGACTATAATTCTCAATTATATTTCAAACAAATATTATTTTGCAGTTCCTAACTTTAATTATTTTCTTGTATTTGCCTATATAAATGCTCATTTTTACTTGTATTTTGCACTTGTGGAGTGGTACATTACAAGACTGGATTTCCCATTCTCTTTATCTCTTTGACTGGCAGAAGTTCAGCAGCCTTTAATTAAGTTTACTTTGCCATTAGTTTGTAAAAAGCTTGTAAAGTAAATGACAACAGAAGCTCTGTTGTTACTGGCCAGAGGGGAAAACTTGTCTCTTTAGATATTCTCTTGCTGCCAAAATCACTAATCCTCACATTGTTCCTAAACCATATTCTGTTATTTTTTCTGTGGTAAACAAAATAAGTTTTCCACACTGGTCTTATCCATTAAACAACACTATGAATGTCCCGTAAAAAGTGCAGGCCAAAGTGTAAGTCATTACTCACATCACATTTTGATTTCCTTTAAGTTCTACTGAAGAAATAACAGCATAGCAAACGTAAATATCCCTTCTGGGCGGGGTGAACCATTTAATTAAAAAAACATCAGGCCACTTGCCTCTTAAAAGTCTTTAAAAGTCTAAAAAATTGCCTCCTGAACATTTATTCTGAAATTGGTAGGTGTACAGCAACAAGAAAATAATAATTTGTAGTCAGTTGTGGAGAAAACAGTAGAGTGAGAAGCCTTGGACAGCTGGAACTGCTAGACCTAGCTGAATCGGCACAATGAATAATGCAACAAAACAGGCTTGTCATCCCAGATGACTCTTTGTGCACATCACACACATCAAGAGCACTTGCTGCCAAAATGTGTGAAAACACAAGGGAGAACAGCACTCACCACCAGCCGAGAAATGTGAAGAAGTTGCGATATGGGAGATTATAGTTTAGCAATGCAACATAGCAGTTTATGCAGATTTACTGCTGACGTGCATTTCTGATTGTATGTTTAAGGGACTGTTGGTGGCCACAATCTTCTGCTTTTTCAACGGAGAGGTAAGAATTAACCCTACTAAAATGAAACATTTCCTGTTTATCTGCACGGATTGTGCAACATAATTTTCCTTGAAAGCAGAGCTCAGATATGGAGATTCTGGATTGGCTATGTAAATCCTAAAAACATTGGCAGATGTCCACAATTACCAATATGAGAAGCCTGACTCAGAGGGAAGCTGTCCAAATCATTTTGTTTTAGAGGCAATGTGGTAATGAGGCATGCAGAAGCTAATACGGATGACATTACCGGTCTGGCAGTTAATCCAGCCTGTGTGCTTGAATTGATGGCTGATGCTATGACGTTATATCAGCTACAGTGTTTGCTGTATTGCTTTCAGAATGTATGACGAAAGGTTCCAAAAGGAGGTTTTCACAGCAATGGCTTAGTAGAAACATTTTTGCTTCCCCAAAAAATTCCCTAAAGGGGCTATATGTAGAATTCAGAGACCCTTGTTAATAGCGACACCAGTGGCCGTTTAGTGAACTGCAGCCAACAACTTATTGCTTGTGCTCGCACTCGTGCACACGTAACATACAAGAGACTGAACGTGATTCAATGTCCCGATATTGTTCAAAAAGTAAAAGTAAAAAAAGTTGAATACCTTGACAACTATATACTTTTGACGAACAACCAGATGCCGTCCACACTGCTGAGAGTGACGATTAGATGAATATGTAATGTGATGCACGCTTTTCTCTCAATAACAAAATAAACACACAACATAACTGACAGCGGTGAGAAAACAGCAGTTAAGAAAGCATCAGATCATGGTGATGTGAATATGTTAGCACCAGCTCTGCAATTCACTGCCATCATGTCGTAGATCGCTGTAATAATAATTTGATAATAAACTAGCCTGTATTTGAGACTGTAGGCTATATAGATCTAAGACATTTGAAATAATCCCTTTTTTTAGCATGACACATTTACATTTCAGAATAGCTCTGTTGGCTTTATCCTGAACATTGAATGAGCATTCATTTCATGTATCATTCACTGTAAAACCAAACAGTACAACTTAGATAAATAAAATGGGTTGCAATTACTCAAAAAAATAAAAACGTTAATTCGCCTTTAATTTTTTGTGTAATTAAAACGAAAGTGAAATTTTAAGTTTACAGCAATCAAATGCTTTCATTTATTTTAGTTAGTGCACTCAAAATAGTTAACTGTTACTGTCTGACGTCACGCACGTGCTCCTCCTTCAACTTTAGTTGGAAGTGCGCGAAAACACGCCATGTTTTAGTTGCTCGCCTCTCTGAAAATTTGTTAAGTTTGCCAAACGTGAAAACTCAATCATATTTTATAAGAATATAATAGGTGGTGATATTTTTCGATCGGGAATTTGCAGTGGTGTTGCCTGTGAGGACCTTTGATGGGAAACGCGGCATGCAGTTTTCTGAACCTGCTGGTGACACTCTTTTCTTCGTTGTGCTGCCTAGCATTTTATTCCTCTTCTCTTCGGGCACGCTAATCTGGTAAGTTCCCTGTTTTATTTTCTGCAAATAGTTTTAATGTCTTCGCAGTTAATGTATTTTATGCATTTGAAAGCAAATAAGAATGTCTCGTGAAAAAATGATACATTTTACAAGTGTTGAAGCAACTCTATTTAGTTATTTTTTTTAGATATCAAGTTTGTCTTTTTGCATCGGTTAATGTGCATCGTATTTTATGCATTTGAAAGCATAAAAGAATATCTCGTGAGAAAATGATACATTTTACAAGTGTTGAGCAAGTGTATTTGGTTAACGTTAGTTTTTTTAGATATCAAGTCTGTCTTTTTGCTTCGGTCAATGTGCATCGTATTTTATGCATTTGAAAGCAAATAAGAATATCTCGTGAGAAAATTAGACATTTTACAAGTGTTGAAGCAAGTGTATTTAGTTAATTTTTTTAGATATATCAAGTCTGTCTTTTGCATCGGTTAATGTGCATCGGTAATCTGCCTCGATTTGCACATTAAAGTTTTCAGGCAACATGTTTTTATGACCTCAAAATGGCGGGCTGTGACTGAGAATTTATTTGGCACGCGGTTTTCATAGAGGTTTGACAATAATTTGATGCACTTTTTGTTGTACATTTTTTTAGAACAGGCATTTATAAAATTGTATTTAAATAGATTGCCAAAGCAGCTTGTGTTATTTAGTGGAGGCATATTTGTTTTTGCTTAAAATGTGACATTTTAAAAAGCAAATTTTGCAGTATAAAAATATTTCAATTAAACGTTTAAGATTTCAGAGTGACTGAGCATGATGCCTATTTACACAACTGATAAGCGTCGTGTATTCACATTTTTACTTGTCTTTAGGCAAATATTACAACCTGACTAACTTCTCAATTTCTCTTTTTTCAGGCTAAAAGTGAAGCAGCTGGCAGTTCATTTTGGTATGTTCATTTCCAATTATTAATACACATTCATTGCATAGAGATGCTAAAATGTGATTGAATATTGAGTGCACAACACAAATTGCAGAAAAAAATTAATGTTTCTTTGTTCTTGAAAATGCAGAGTGTTCATCATGTATCAGAGATGGCTATACAAGACATTACCTTGAGGTAAGCTATACATATCAAAAATTAATTTCAAAGTGAACTATCCCTTTAAATGAAGATTCTCATACTCGTGTCTCTAATGGCTCTTTCAGACTGCACGATTTTCAAAGTAGTCAGGTCGCTGCTCTTTTCACACTGCATGACTATCTTGGCCAGCATTCAGTCGCTGCTGTGTTCACACTGGACGATGGATCGGCGACAGAAGGTTTCACACTGCATGACTTTAGAAAAATCGCCGACAGACTCTGTCTAGCACGCTGCACGCAAACTACATTTCACAACAAACACGCGTGAGATATGAAAAGGAAACAACGCGCGACACCACACGTGCAAGACCGGAGTTCTCACGTGAGACTTTTTTTTCGACCCGGTTGTGGTACAGCTGGTGAAACAGACACGAGTGCTCCTGCCAAATTTCTACTAATTTTTCTTCCATTTATTGTGTCCAAATAGACCGAGAAGAAGCTTTTTTTTTTTAAACAAAGCCATATCATGTTGATATGTGATCTATAACTCCTCCCCGAACTCCCTGCTGCTCTGTATCTTGCTCTCTCACTGGCTGCCGGTGATCGCCGATGTAGTTTTCAGTCAAAACACTTTTCACACAGCAGGATTTTGAATCGCCGACAGGTCCAGATATTTAGCATGCCAAATATCTCACGGGCGTCGGCGACTCGTCGGTGATTCTCTCAGTTCGCGTCTTTGTTCATTCACACTGCGTGATTGTCACTCGCGTGAACGAGCGCCGATTTGCCCGTGATTTCGGGCATTTGTCGCCGATTTCTCAAAACCTGTCGGCGAGCCAAAATCGTGGCTAAAATCATGCAGTCTGAACTCGGCATAATTCTCACACTGAAGGAAAACATGGACGTCCATGTACGACGAGCTGCCATCCTCTGTGCTCTCCCCGCCTATCTGCAAGAGGATGACTCCAACTTTCTCAAGACGTGGGATGTAAGTGTTGCACTGTTTGATTACCAACAATCTCACATCGCCATTCAGATGTCAGCCTGGTTCAAGTTCCATGTTTTTAATATATTAATTAGAATTGGCTTTATGCACAGCTGCACTACTTCCTGAACTTAAGCCAGCTCCTTGTTTCCTGTCTGCCATTATTGGATAAATTGATTAATTCAGGTGTGCCTGACCTCAGTAGTCACGGCAACAATAATCAGACACACCTGAATTAATCAAGTTTGCCCAATAATGGCAGACAGGAAACAAGGAGCTGGCTGAAGTTCATGAAGTAGTGCAGCTGTGCATAAAGTCAATTGTAGTTACTGTATGGGATAGAATGGTTTGAAATAGATGTAAATATTTGTAACTTATTAGCAGTCATCCTTTGGAAGTTTAGAGTAACAGTTCTTTGTTCTTGTCTTCAGGTTGAACAATCTAATGAGCCAGGAATTGATGATGTACCACTCGGTCTCCTCTCCATTTGTGGCAATTCAACAGATGCCACGTTCTTCTGCCCAGAGAAGATTGCAGTTGTGCTTGAGGGTAACATGGTAATCGATTTTTCCACATTCGCCGATGCATTTAGCATGCTATTTGGACTAACTTACGCATTGGATCAAAGTTACCCAAAAGAGTTGGCCAACACATTTGACTTTACTCAGAAAGTCTTGATGGGTCTGGAGCATGGGAAGCTAAGGCCCAGAGTATTGAGTCTTAAAAATGAGCTTTTTGCAGTGGAGTAACCTCAGTGTTTGAACAACGATTACAAAGGTACTCCTTTATTTGACATTTCATGTAAAATTTCACTCCTTTCACTTTTAGCACGCACCATAGTGAACGGAATTTTTTTTTTTTTTTTTTGGGAAAACAGCTTACTTATGTTTTTTGAAGTATGATTGTTCAACATACAGTTTAAATGTGTTGCTCTTCAAGTTGGCATGTTTGCACTGTTTTGATGTGTTATACAATGACAGACAACGTAGTGCTTTGCAGTTTACACTGTAGTAATCATCTTTGATTTATGTATGCTAATACATAGCCTAGTACATTACATAGTAGATCATTATATGCAGTTCAGTAAATCATTGAGAAATTTGATTGTCAATATTGGATTTTTACACTATTTTCCAATTGTGTAATTCGCAGAACAGTTTCTCAGTTGATTTATTGTAACACAGTCTCATCCCAAAAAGTCATATAACTGACGTCTTGGGGCGTTTTTTGACCATACGTCAATATCCGCCTTTTTAGGGTCCCCTTAAACGTCGGTAGATGGCGATCCCGGGCCGTCATACAACTGACGCTTTACCTTTAACGTCAGTAAGGTGACGGGTTGGGTTTAGGGTTAAGTTTAGGTCTGGGGTAGAGTTAGGATCCTATAACCTCATCTACCGACGTTTAAGGGGGCCCTAAAAAGGCGGATATTGACGTATGGTCAAAAGACGTCCCAAAACGTCAGTTATATGACGTCTTGGGATGAGACCGGGTTGTTTATTGTGTAAAAAATGACTACCATGTTAGAAATTATATATACCACTCAGATGATGGTTTAAAGACTGTTTATATATATATATATATATATATATATATATTTATATATTATATTATAATATATAACTCTTAATATTGTTAAAGGGATTGTTCACTTTGAAAATAATTTTTGATATGTTTTATCTTCCCTCAAGGGCATCTAGGATGTAGGTGTCTTTGTTTCCACAGCATTTTCAATTTTGACATTTTTCAGTCAAACAGTTGTTGTCTATCAGTCATACACTGGAGGCTAAGGGGGTCCACGTCAAAGAGCATGCACAGAGAAGTCCAAATTAAACATGTTTTAATGACTTGTAAATGTAAGTACACATTGAAGGCCTAAGACACGAAACGAGCGGTTTTTGTGATCATATTTAGACTGATAGCTAAAACCTATCAAATTAATTTCAAAGTGAACTATCCCTTTAAGGTTACTGCTATGTGTTAATTTTGAATATTGTTTCTACTTGACTGGAAGTGTTTACAGCTGGGAGATACCCATATTGTCCAGTTGATGGTTATCTCAGACCATTTCTGAAGGGCCTTGAGTATTTTGACAAACAATTTATTGTTGGTGTTTTGTGGTTACTTTAATAAAAGAGTTAATTGCATTTAAATTGTCTGTGTTAATCTGTTTTATTTTATTTCAGAATGGGTTATAGTTGGAAATTTAGTTATTTGATGACAAATCTAAGAACGTACAAAAAATAATAAATTGAGTAATTTGTTACAGAGAAATTTTAACTAAAATGTTTTAATGAAGGTAAAATAAATTGTATTCTTACAAAGAAATGCAAGTTATCTTTAATTTTAAATAAGTTATGTGAACCCAAAAAACTCCTTGTAAAATTACTTGATTAATAATGTTACATTAACTTGTAATATCAAGTTTGGATCACTTAACATTATCTAGTACCATTTACTTAAAAAAATTATGTTACTTTAACTTATAAAATTTAGTTAATATCACTTAAAATTTTCGATGTAATCAGTTTCAACTATTTTTTTGAGTTATATTAACTTATCCGGTTTTACAGTGTTGAAAGAAACTCTCAGGCATGTAAATTTCACATCCTTTAGATTTTCCCAAAAAAAATAAATAAAAAAAACGTCTCGAATCCTTCACATAAAAAAAAACTGTCTGACTCAGAGGGAAGCTGTCCAAATAATTTATTGAGGTAACAGACCTCCAGAAATACCTCCGCGGCCGCGCGCACTCTCATGTCTTCAAACAACACGGGCGAGCGCTGTGTTGCTCTGTCTCCCTCGCGCATATTAATCAAATTAATTGACACGATAGTAAAAGGTTGGAAGACCGCAGTTTCACGTGGATCATTTGGAGATTTTCAGAGATTAGAGACTAAATGAACAACATCTCAATACTAAATTATAAAGGCCGTCTCATAGACAAGCTGGTGCATTTTGACGAAATGGAAAAATTAAAGCCCAGGCTATTATTTATAGTTTATGGTATTCGTTTTGTTCATGTTACATTTTTATAATTAGTTTGAATTAATTTGACAGACAGCATTCCCTGATGTGGACCAAGCTAGCGCCTTTCAGAGCTGCCAACTCTCACAAATTTACTGTGAGACACACAACTGATACTTTTCACACACTCTCACGCCACACATCCATTTTGTCATGCACAGAAAAGGACACAGAGACCGATCTCAGCTCACAGATTCTGTTAATTTTATTACGCAATTCAAACAATAAATGCAGTTTTGCCGCTTGTAAATGTTACACGACAGATCCAAAGCACGTGAACCGATCATCTCTACTAGCTAGCTGCTAATGGTAAAGGAACACTAACACTGTTGAAAGATACAGTATGTTACAACTTACCAAAATGTATTCCTCATGCATAATATTATCAACCAATCATTTTTTTAACTCATCCCTGAACTGAAATTTAGTAGGCTGTATTTTCCACACGACTGACATCATGTTCAAGTACACACAAGCCACGCGAGTTACTCGTCTATTGCAGTTTGGCTGGTGGTTATGTTGCCCGCCCGCATATCGCCTCCCATGGCCGAAACTGGTATTACGACACCTGCCGGGCCAGGGCTAGTAATTTAGCGTGCTAATTTAGGTTTATATCTTGGCAGCACTATAACTTGTCAGTTTTTTAATTACATCATTGCACTTCTCATTCTTTTGATGTGTGTAGCTCATTTTTTGGATATTTTTACCTCAATTATTCCATATGGCACCTTTAAACTGTCCAGTAAAATAAATTATATTTGTTTATATAAGTTTAAATAAAGTCTCAATCTGTCTCTCTCTCGGCCAGTGTCGCTCACGGAGTTTACTTCGCTTTTGTCCAGTCCAGCGCCTCATAGACAGACGCGTGAGTGATAGAGAGATGGAGGGAGAGCGGAGAAGGGAAATACAACTGAAAGAATACGCTAAGTGTTTTAAATGGTGTTAAAAAATGAACGAAACGCAATATGTGGCGGCCGGAGTTGATTTTGTCGTCGCAAATTATAAAAGTCAAGTGTGAACTGCTCGGCTCGGCACTGATGGCTTATAGCTTTGAGTTTCTTAACTTTTTGCCGACGAAAGCAAAGCCATGGAGAGTCGCTTCGCCATGCTTTGACTGTTTTGATTTCGTCATTGCAGCTGAAATGACAGGGTGGGGGGGGTGTGTTGCCCAGATTTGCTTCCCCCGGTCTGCGTTTTCATCAGACATATGTTCTTTTCCCACACAAAACAGAATTTCAAACCAAATATGTAAAATTCCACGAAATTCCGCGTTAACACTAGATTGCGCGTTAATTTGTCAATTCCGCAATTCCATCCGCGATTCCGTGATCGCGGAAATCATAGGGCCCTAGATAACCTAGGAAGTCAGGGAAGGTCTTGTTTTTAAGTTTTGTTACAAGCTGTGCAATCATTGTCAATAAAGCTGTGATTAATTAATTAAAATTCTTACATGTAGCCCCTTTAAGTGAACATTTAAGAATTTTTTTTCCCCAGTGTAGTATTTTAATAATCTGAAGAACCAACCGTAGTTTATACAGTATACCACTGTAAAATATAAATTTTATAATAAATGTTTTACTGCTTTGATTTTTGTTGCATGGTAGTGCACTATTTTAGCACTATTAAATGTACATTTTTTAATTACCTTTTTAACCCAACATTTGGGTTTGTCCATATTTGACCCAAATTCGGGTTGAAACATCCCTGCATTTTTAGAGTGTACCATTATATTAATCCATTAAAAAAAAAAACAATTCACTGTGATAAATACAGTGAAATGAATCTTATGATTTTGGTCATGACACCCTCACCCCAAAATGGTTCCATGTGTTTAGAGATTTAATATCTAAATTATCAATTTTATTTTATAAAACAAGTGATTTGTTACAAATGCTAGTAGATCATGTATTATTAATGTTGCATGATAAGTGATGTACAGTATGTTCATTGAGATCATCTGTCCAAACTCCCAGGTACAAGCGGTTTTAAGGCGACACTGGAATCAGTACCGCATCCAGTTTGGAAGCACCATCACACAGTCCGATGCTCTGAGGTCAGCTTCGTACACGGCGTCCTCCATCACAGAGGTCCAGGGCTGTTACAGCATCGATGGCCACACAGAACACTTGAATGGCAAAAGCTGCAATGACATTGACTGCACCATCTTCAAACCAGAGAATCCCTTTGCCTGATGCCACTGAACATGGTAGTATCTATATATATATATATATATATATATATATATATATATATATATATATATATACTATATAACTTTTTATTACAGCGACAGTTACATGGCTGACTTGGACCTTTCTACAACAAATGTTCATAATTCACTGCTCATACTCTCTGAAGGGTGGAGAAAAGATAATTCTCCAAGAATTTACACTGAAAAACATTTTGCTACCTTCATTTAATGTTCATTGGACAAATACAAGCATTATTTGGCTGGTGTTTGTACCTCACAGTATTGTAGTTTGCTTGACTGCTGTCTGCAGTGGAGTTTGTGTAAATATTAAGCTCTTATACTTTATGTAATGCACTTCTTTGTCTTATAAGATTGTCCTTGTGATAAAAAAAGAAAGATAAATCTAATCCAAATAATGACCACACTGAGAAATGTATATTTTACTGAAAAAGTAAAACAAAACAACGATATATATATATATATGAAGAGTTCAGATGCAAAAGCCTCTAAATGCCATTTGAAATTTTCTTCTTAAATGATGATTTTTATCAAACTTGTATATTTAAGTTCAGTAATTTCACTTAAATGGCAATGATAATTACCTATTAATTGTTATTTAAGTGAAATTACTGAACTTAAATATACAAGTTTGATAAAAAATCATCATTAAAGATGAAAATTTCAAATGGCATTTAGAGGCTTTTGCATCTGAACTCTTCATATATATATATATATATATATATATATATATATATATATATATTAGGGCTGTCAATGATTAATCACGATTAATCACATCTAAAATAAAAGTTTTTGTTTACATAATATATGTGGGTGTATTGTGTATAATTATTTTGTATATATATATATATAAATACACACACATGCATGTATATTTAAGAGAAAAAATATCATTTATATATAAAATATTTATATGTAATATAAATTATATATAAATCTATATACAGTATACATGAAAATAGTTCTTAAATATATACAAGCATCTGTGTGTATTATATATATATATATATATATATATATATATATATATATATATATATATATATATATATATATATATATATATATATACAATTATACACAGTAAAATTTTATTTTATATACATTTTATTTTGGATGTGCATGATTAATCATTTGACAGCCCTAATATATATATATATATATATATATATACATATACATATACTGTACATTTATAAATTGAAGAGGGTGCAAAAGCCAGTGCCGCTTTTTCTTTTTATAACACTGATTTCTCAACTATTTTTATATAAAGACAGTATTAGCCATTTGTTGTCTTTGTTTATTTGGACAAGACGTAAATTGAAACTTCAGGAAGACATCAATAAGATTTATTGTTTTTAGTATGCACGATTTTTAATTCTGATTGCTATGTAAGTATATCTGTTATTTGACGAAACAGATCACAAATATTGTGAGAACATTGTAAAGTAATTCAAAAACACCTGCTTTAGGGGCCCCTAAATATGAAACTGGAGATCGGACCATAATTTATGTAACATTTCTAGCTTTAGTAAGAACTCAGTGTGAAGATTTACAGTATGAAAACATGCTTATCCCTATATATATATATATATTTCTCAATATAATCTAATTCACATGCTTATTTTTTTCACAAATAAATTTATACTATTCATGCCACGTTTTCAGTGTTTGACATATTTCTCAACATGCTTGTAGTGGTCATGTGACCTTTGAAATCAGGTACAATAATCTGCTACCTAGTGTATGCTACTCATATTTCCTATCTTGTGTCAAAGGCAGGGATTCAGAAGCAATATGTGAATCTAAATTTAAAAAAAGGTTCCTGATATTTGACCCTGTGGCTTCTAAAGATGCCTTTAATTCTACGTTTCACCCACTCGGCCTAAATTCAATTACATTCCGTATGATTTAAATAATGCACCCAGTGTTTCCTTGTCACAGAGTTACCTAAACTCACTCCGTTCTTCTCTGAAATTCAGCAAGTTTTTTATAATAGTTATATTTTCATAATAATCATAATATTTTACCCAAAATTATCGCCATTATGTGCTCACCCTCATGTCATTTAAAAACAACATGCCGTTAGTTATTTCTGTTTGACAAAAGGAGAACTTCAGATTAATCTTACGCCACTCAATGATGTTCACACCTGTCTAATGTACCATTAATTTCATTCAGATCTGACTCATGCACTATATTCTAAGCTTTCTGAACTCTTACAATATTTACATTTCAATCTATTCAACAGACTGAAATTTAATTCATTAAGAGTTCAATTATTTTGGGTCTGTTATGAATGAGCCAACTGATGTGATTCATAAATAAGTGGGGGGGAAAAATCCCTGATATTGTGGGTGATTTATGCTTTTGTCCATATTAAACCATAAAAAAACAGAATTGATGACAGACAGGCAATGCTACAAAAGCAGTAATGTGCTTGTCCTAAATATGTAAATATTGTATTGTTAGCTGTAATCACATCTGAATATGTTATATGCATTACAATATGCATTGCATTTCTTCCACTATAAACAAGAAACACAACTCAATCTAGGTTCAGAACAAATCAGTATTAATATTGCAAATCACAGCATGTTAAAAAAAATCCCAATCAAACATCCTCTCTATCATCTCATCAAGTTCCGCAGTATGTAATTTTCCTTGAATGTAATTTCTTTTTCATGAATGTGTGCCAATTACTGTTGCTCATGATGTTTTGTTATTTTTATGTTGCTTGTAATAATTTGTGATTCAGTGAAAACAAAACACTCACTGCAGGACGGTTTATGTTTCATGTAGCAAATACATATCCGCTTGTCGTTTTTCGACCTGGTATTTGAGGTTGTACTTTGCATCAGAATAGTTGTATTGTGTCTATGCTGCACCTAAATTCAACCACTATAAATGTTCTTTTCTGTGTGAATGTAATTTGTCTTTTGTTATCCTAAGGTGTATTCATGTAACATTTCTTTCATAAAATGTGGGCAGTTGCAATGATGTGTATCGTATTATTCTGTAATTATAGATTATTATTTCAAGTGTCTTGTTTGAATACTAATGAATACTAATGCCCGTCCTTCGGATGAGATGTTAAACCGAGGTCCTGACTCTCTGTGGTCATTAAAAATCCCTGGATGTCTTTCAAAAGAGTATGGGTTTAACCCCGGCATCCTGGCCAAATTTGCCCAGTGGCCTCTGTCCATCATGGCCTCCTAATCATCCCCATATATACCAATTGGCTAAATCACTGTCTCCACTCCACCAGTAAGCTGGTGTGTGGTGAGCGTTCTGGCGCTCTATGGCAGCTGTCGCATCATCCAGGTGGATGCTGCACACTTGGGGTGGTTGAGGAGATTCCCCTCTCTATGTAAAGCACTTTGAGTGCCAAGAAAAGCGCTATATAAATGTAATTAATTATGAATTATTAATGTGTGTTTCATTAAAAGCGCTGGGGTGTGGAACAGACGCTGGTCATAAAGGCACATAAAAGGTTCCACTATTCCCACTAAACACGATTGAAATTAATTTTCTCAAATTCCAAGGGCAATAATGACATGTTCACAAAGCCATGTTCCTCATCAAACGTGTTCTTCAACTGCACACAATTCTCTGGGAACGGCTAAAGGCAATGCAAAGATGGCTTTTATTGGTCTTCACCATTTTAATTACAAATCACTGGTTAGGAAATGATCATGAATTGCACAAATATTGTAGATAAAGTATACAGAACAGCCTTTCTTTTTGTTTTCTTTAAATGTTTAAGCCATGTGGGTAAAATTTGCAGACAGCTTTTTACTGTCGGTGTTGGTGGCTTCAAATAGTTCATGAGTAGTTGAAAAATGCATCATTTGAGTTTAATTTGAAACTAAATATTCAATAAAGTGTTCAAAAAGTCAGAAGAATTCCAAAACCTGAAGCCACTTAATGGTTGTTTTTGCTATTTGATCAGGAGCTATTTGTCTTGTTGAAAAATACCATCTGATCGTTCCATTTCAATTGTGGGAAGTGAGCCATTCTGGAATATTCCCCAGTACTCCGAAACATTAAATGGCTTTTCACAGTGAATTAGCTCATCAGTACCAGCAGCTAAAAAGGCTCCCTACACATTTACACCTCCTCCTCCATGTTTCTCTGTGGTAAGCGTGCTTTTATTATTATATTTCTCATCAAATTTTTAAAGATTCAAAATTTATTGCAAGGATGAAAATGCTGCATTAAAGCCATAAAATGCATAAAATTCTCTGACCCACCTCTGAGCAGCATTAAACTGTGTAGAAACCTAAATGCCACTTCAGAAGTGCATCTGTGCCACCTTTGCAGTGTATCCAGTTCAGATGGACACAACCTAGACACGACCATAACACATCCCTGAAGTGTCAGCAGAGTTTGCTTTGAGTAGCCTCTCCCCTGTGAAGCCCTCATCGTCACAACAGTCATCGGCACAGATCCTCAACATGCCCATCTCCATCCCGGCGTGACTCCGATCTTCAACCAGATGAACTGGATATTATTCTGATTGATTGTTCCAAACCAATCTGACTTCTGACCAGTAATGCTGCCTGAATCAAAACCATTTTAGTCCTGGTCAAGACAATATCTTAAACTCCAAACTGAATGTCAGTATGGGAAAGAAAGGTGATTTAAGCAATTTTGGGTGTCGCATGGTTGTGCACAACCTTGAGGCGGATGGGCTACAACAGCAGAAGACCCCACCGGGTTTAGTATCACTCATCTCCACTACAAATGGGAAAAGAGGCTACAATTTGCAAGAGCTCACCAAAATTGGACAGTTGAAGACTGGAAAAATGTTGCCTGGTCTGATCAGTCTCGATTTCTGTTGAGCCTTTCAGATGGTAGAGTCAGAATTTGGCGCAAACAGAATGAGAACTTGGATCCATCATACCTTGTTACCACTGTGCAGGCTGGTAGTGGTGGTGTAATGGTGTGGGGGACGTTTTCTTGGCACACTTTAGGCCCCTTAGTGACAATTGGGAATCGTTTAAATGCCATGGCCTACCTGAGCATTGTTTCTAACCATGTCCATTCTCTGATGGCTACTTCCAGCAGGATAATGCACCATATCACAAAGCTGGAATCATTTCAAATTGGTTTCTTGAACATGACAATGAGTTTACTGTACTAGAATGGCCCCCACCAGATCTCAACCCAATAGAGCATCTTTGGGATGTGTTGGAATGGGAGCTTCGTACCCTGGATGTGCATCCCACAAATCTCCATCAACTGCAAGATGCTATCCTATCAATATGGGCCAACATTTTTAAAATGAAACATCACTGAACTTACTTGAGCTGGACTGTGATTCTATTTTCTTCTGGAAACAAACTTTTATGCATTATTTCCCCGCTATCTCTATAAAGCTGCTTTGAAACAATCTGTATTATAAAGCCTGCTATTTAAATAAATGTGACTTGACTTTACTATAAAACAGTCTTATAACAGTATAAAAATATAGTTGCCTAAACATAGTATAAACCGACTGTGAACTGCTCATTTAGTTGCCATTGATTAAAGGGGGGGTTGACTGCTTTTTTTCTTTTCATGATTGTGTTTATGGGGTGCAATATAACATGTATTCGTGGTTTTTCTTTTTTAAAAAGTCTTATTTTTCATAAACTTCACCTTTATTGTTAGCCGCGCTCTCCTCTGTCCCCTGAACGAGTATTTGACTTCCTGATTCTATGAAACCACTCCCTCAGAAACAGGCTATGGGCTCAGATTGGTTCGTTTGGGCCGGTGTGTTGTGATTGGCTAAACTATCGCTCACATTGTCCGGAAGGTTAACGCCCATTACCTTTACGGGCGAAACGGGCATGCCAAAGGTGGATACCATAGACGGTGGATACACGTAAATAATGATGTCGAGACTGCTGTATCAGTGAGGCAGAATCAGACCGAGAAAGCCGCGATGAATCGAGTCAAGCAGAACCTCACCACACACGGCTCTTACTAAACGTTTCTGAATGATAATTTGCTAAATTTTTTAAACATATACACATTTGTTTTACACAATAGCATCTGACTGGCATCGATAGCAACTGACTACTAATGTTAAACACAAACAGCGTTGGCATTGGCAAGTTTACGTTCCCATATCGAAAATAACGTCATAAAGCATATATACATGAAAAATACATTTACAACATTAGTACTTATACAAAATTCGTGTCCATAATGTTTGTACGCATTTGTCGTAGACACAAAATACTAGCATAACTAGTAGCCTATAGTGGCTATAAAGCCAGCGCTGGCATTTGAAAAAAAGAAATAAATAAAAATAAAACACAAGGCTACGTCTGGAATTATACATGCAAATACATTTAAAATGATTAAGTCTTAGCCTACTTACAGGTTGTGGCCCAACAACTGCTGCCTCTGGTTTTAAAGTTGGAACTGCTTCATGTTTTAGTAACAGTTTCTTGTTGAATCGGTGTTGTATTCGTGGAGATTCTGGAAGCTGTCTTCCGTAAAATGCGTAGCACAGAGAGCTAAATTACGATCGTCATTTTCAGGAATATAATCAAACATAAATTGTATCCATTGTTGACGAAGTAGCGTCCGTGGGAAGCTCGAACACAGAAGACCTGTGAGCTGGGTGAACACTCACTTGACGTGCCGCAGAAATATGCGCATGCCTTTTCCTGCATATTCCGGAGGGAGGGTTGATGCAAATGTGTGGGTTAGTGACGTACCATAACCCAGCTGTAGTCCCAATCGAGTCGTTTTTGTAGCCAATTGGCTTTATGCCCAGCTGCACTACTTCCTGAACTTCAGCCAGCTCCTTGTTTCCTGTCTGCCATTATTGGCCAAATTGATTAATTTAGGTGTACCTGACCTCAGTAGTCATGGCAACAATAATCAGACACACCTGAATTAATCAATTTGGCCAATAATGGCAGACAGGAAACAAGGAGCTGGCTGAAGTTCAGGAAGTAGTGCAGCTGGGCATAAAGCCCATTATACTTCCTGATTTTTAAAAGACAATATCTCTGTTTACACTAAACTTTCAGTGCTGCAACTTTGCAGATACTGTTCATGCACCAACAGCAACATTACACACTATTTAAAATCAAAAAAGTGAAATCGCAGTCAACCCCTCCTTTAAAAAATAAAAAAAAATGAAAAAATAGATGTGTAATGAAGCACTGAACAGAAATATGTCATTATTTTAAGTAATAAAAAAAATGAACACAAGTAGTTACTTTTGAAAATATGGGAAACAGAACACAAAAAGTAGAAGTAAATTTTACAGGAGTAATGTCTGTACTGCATGTCAGATACTTTTGAGAACTAAAGGGCATCATGCTGGGATTGAAGACTAAAACAGTTCTTCAAAGGAAGAAGTGGCCACCAGATGTTTCCTTTGACATGCCACAGTGAGTGCAGCATTAAATTGAGAACACATGTCCACCATCTTGGACAGAATTAAATGGGGGCAAACCCAGAGAGCATTCTGATTTAGTCTTTACAACACTTGAATGGAAAACAAACTGTGAAAGAGTTGAATGAGACACTGAGAAACACCAAAACCTTTTTTTTAAAATACAGGACTTCCTTAGAGACATGTCATCATCAATAATACTGAAAAGTTATACGTTGGTGCCCTTTTCTTTTGGCTGAGGAGAATGTGTTTTATTTACTCCATTCCAACTGAAAAGATGATGTTCAGTGCTCAAGCTCTCTCAACATGTAGAACGGAGTCTAATCAGAGGGAAAGTCCACCGAAACTAAGGGGTGGTGAAACAGGTGGGCTAACATACAAAAATACTTGACAAAAAGGAGATAAGCATTCATTCCTCTGCCCACATGAACCTGTGTTCACCATATGGTCTGCTTTTTCTAAGAATTTTAACAGTAACCTACGTCATTGTCTTAAATAAATATTGCTCATCTGTATTCATGGAGATACGGCAGGAATGATGAGACACTTCTGTCAGGCGAAGAATAAGAAGACAGAAGAGACCCCTCATAAAACATTTAGCATTTCAAGGATAGCACACAACATGGTAAGTGCACACAGGATTTTCATTGCTGAAAATTGGTTTTACATAAGCAGAATTCATAAAAATCAATAAAGTTCAATTAGCATGTTTCCATGTTTTTTTTTTTTTTTAGTTGTTTTGGATATCGTATATATATATATATATATATATGAAGAGTTCAGATGCAAAAGCCTCTAAGTGCCATTTGAAATTTTCTCAATTTTTATCAAGCTTGTATATTTAAGTTCAGCAATTTCACTTAAATGGCAATGAATATTACCTATTAATTGTCATATTAAGTGAAATTACTGAACTTAAATATACAAGCTTGATAAAAATGGCCATTTTAGAAGAAAATTTCAAATGGCATTTAGAGGCTTTTGCATCTGAACTCTTCATATATACACACATATTATCAAGGCCGGCTCACAAGCCGTCGACAAAGAAGGAAATGACACGTGTTACAATATGTTACATATGGTCATAAGGAACTGGAAGTGACAGACTATGTATTGTTGAACCCTGAGTCCTGTGTATGTGACGTCATTGAGATGCGCAAGCACGTAAAGTAAAGAGAAGCACTGAGAAGCATGCGGTTGTGAGATTCATTTATTTTATAGAAATAGAGTGAGTGTCATACAGAGCCAAGCATAACATGGTGGCAGCGGTAAAGCACGAGATAAAAGTGTAAGATTAAAGTTTGTTTTCGAGAAAGCAACAGTGAGAAACGAGTGCCGATCATGGAGGGTGCGTTTGGATTGAAACCTCCAGCAAACTTTGACTGGAATGCGACGTGCATACCCAAAGCTTGGAAAGCGTGGGAAGAGGAGTTTTCCCTGTACATGGATTTGTCGCTTACAGATGCGGACAACAAAACGAAGGTAAAAGTTTTCCAATATCTAATCGGAGAAACAGGACGAGAGCTGTGTAAAACGCTGAGCACAGCCCTGCCGGCTGACGGCGAGTTGACGATTGAATGGCTGTTAACCGCGTTCAGAAATCATTGCAATCCGGCACCGAATGAAACGGTGAAAAGATACAAATTTTTCTCCAGAAATCAGAACTCAAGTGAAACGTTTGACAAGTATGTTACTGACTTGAAAGTGCTGGCTGACACATGCAATTTTGGAACAGCTAGAGACTCTCTGATTAGAGACCGAATAGTATGCGGTATAATGAACTCGCACGTGAGAGAACGCCTTAAGAGAGACGGAACTGACGCTGGAGAAATGCGTGACGATATGCAAAGCATCAGAACTGTCAAAAGAGAATGTGATGACTATTGAAGGTCAGAAATCAGAAGTACACGCAGTTCAGAGAGTTAGACAAGCCCAGAGTGCCAAACAAACACAACCAGCTAAGTGCAAATTCTGTGGAAAACAGCATGAGTGGAAAAAACAGAGTTGCCCTGCATACGGAAAGCAGTGCAGGAAATGTGGCAAGATGAACCATTTCGCATCCACATGCAAAACCAAAGAGACAATGCGAAAGGGAATACACAGTGTTGTAGAAAGGGAAGAAGAAGAACTGTATCAAGAAATACTAAGTCTGAATTCACAAAAGGAGGACAAACATGATAAACAACTGTTTGCAACCATGCTGATAAATGAGAGGCCAGTCAAATTTCAACTAGATTGCGAGGCCAGTCAAATTTCAACTAGATTTCGGAGCCAGTTGCAACGTTATACCCATTCAACTGTTAAACCCTGACACAGTAATGGAAAAGACTAAACAGATTCTGGTCATGTATAACAAGAGCCAGTGTTGTAGTACTCGAGACTCGGACTCGTCTCGGACTCGGTCTCGAGACCATATTTTAATGGTCTTGGTCTTGTCATGGACTCGTGTCCATTTGGACTCGGAATTGACTCGTACTCGAACATTTTTTTTTTAGGACTCAGAATTATTCCCGAGTCCACTCGAGTTCAATTAAAAATATTTTTCATGATAATTAATGTATGTTAATAAAATATTTCTTTAAATTGATTGACACGCCCAGTGATTGGTGATTTTCTAGTGCGCAACTGCGCATGACAAATTGTAATAAAATTACTTTTAACACCACCTACTATGTGGCCTTTTTACCCTAAACTGATCATATTTTTTAAACTAAGTAAATTCAGTAAAAAAAAGAAAAAAAAGAAAAAAAAGAAAAGGATTTCTCTAAGTAAATAAAAGTAAATTAGGTAATCAACCCTCACTGGTCTCGGTCTCGACTCGGACTCGACCGTCTCTGGTCTCGGACTCGACTCGGACTCGACTCTCTATGGACTTGGTCTTGACTCGGACTCGACTCTCTCTGGTCTCGGTGTCGACTCGGACTCGAGTGAGGTGGTCTTGACTACAACACTGACAAGAGCACCCTAAAACCCATAGGGAAGTGCAGAATAAAAATAAGAAACCCCAGAAACAGGAAACTCTATCGTCTGGAGTTCATTGTAGTGGATGAAAGCTCATCAGTGCCCCTGCTAGGAAACAAGGCTGTGCAAGCAATGGACCTGGTAAGAATACAGCATGAAAACATTATGGCAATTGATGATATTGTTACCACAGAGAGATGCAGTGAAAAGCTAACGTGGGACAAGGGAGACATACAACGAGAGTATGCTCATGTATTTGAGGGAGATGGATGCCTGGAAGGGACATACAACCTCGAGGTGGATCCTGAAGTCAAACCAGTGAGGCTTCCAAAGCGGAGAGTACCGGTGGCCCTAATGAAACATCTAAAAGATGAACTAGGAAGCCTGGAAGAGAGAGGCATCATAGCTCAGGTGGAAAAGAGCACGGATTGGATTAGCGGCATGGTGGTGGTGAAGAAACCAAGTGGAAAACTAAGAATTTGTATTGACCCAAGACCACTAAATAAAGCACTTAAGCGTCAACATTTTCCCCTGCCTACCATAGATGATGTTCTCCCGGATCTGACTAAGGCGAGAGTTTTCACAGTGTGTGATGTAAAGGATGGATTCTGGCATGTAAGGCTTTCAGAAGAGTCAAGTTATCTTACAACTTTCGCTACTCCGTTTGGCAGGTATAGATGGATCAAAATGCCCATGGGGATCAGCCCAGCTCCAGAAGTTTTCCAGCACAGGTTGACTCAGGCGTTGGAGGGGCTGCCAGGAATCCGGATAATAGCAGATGACATCCTCATTTGTGGGGAAGGAGATAACGATGAAACGGCTGAGAAGGATCATGACGAAAAGCTAAGACAACTACTGGAGCGATGCAGAAAGAGAAACATCAAACTAAACTTCAACAAACTCAAGTTGAAACAGAAAGAGGTGCCATACATCGGACACAGACTGACTTCAGAAGGTCTAAAGATTGATCCAGAGAAGGTGAGAGCCATAGTGGAGATGCCCAGACCATCAGATGTGAAGGGGCTGCAGAGATTATTAGGTATGGTGAATTAGGCTATCTGTCAACATTTTGTCCACACTTGTCAGATAGCTGTGACACATTAAGACAACTAACACACAGAGATGCGGTTTGGGAGTGTAGTGGTGTACAGGAAGAAGCATTCAATAAAGTGAAACAGACGATTGCCTCTGCACCTGTGCTGAAATACTATAATCCAGAAGAAGACCTGGTTCTTCAGTGTGACTCCTCAGAGACAGGGCTGGGTGCAGCACTTCTGCAGGCAGGTCAACCGGTTGCTTTTTGCAGTAGAACACTTACACCCACAGAAAAGGGGTATGCTCAAATAGAGAAAGAATGCCTCGCAATTCTGTTTGGGATGGAGAAATTCCACCAGTACACCTATGGCCGGAGCACAGAAGTCCATTCTGATCACAAACCCCTTGAAACGATCACAAGAAAGCCACTTTTAGATGCACCTAAGAGATTGCAGAGGATGCTTTTGAGGCTCCAAAGATACGATATTAATGTTGTCTATGTTCCAGGTCGATTAATGTACCTTGCTGACACCCTCAGTAGAGCGTACTTACCAGAGTGTGCTTCAGAAGGATCTGTAGAGACAGAAATTGAGACGATTAACATGCTGCAGTACCTGCCCATTTCAGAAGGAAGTTAACAAAAGATACAGACAGAAACTGCAAAGGATGAGACGTTTCAGATGTTACGGCAAGTGATAGTCCAAGGATGGCCAGAAGAGAAAACACAGCTGAAAGAGGAGGTGAGACCATTTTTTTCAGTAAGAGAAGAGCTGAGTGTGCAACATGGTGTGATTTTCAGAGGTGAGAGAGCTGTAATACCAACAAAGCTAAGAACAGAAATCATGGAGAGAATTCATGCTGCACATTTAGGCATAGAAAGTTGTTTACGCAGAGCAAGAGACTGCGTATACTGGCCTGGGATGAGTGCCGTCATAAGAGCATACATAGGAAACTGTGCTGTCTGCAGAGCAGTGGATGTACGGCAGCAGAAAGAAACATTGTGCCCACATGTTATTCCTATGAGACCATGGTCAAAAGTGGGAACAGATTTGTTTTCATTTAACAACAGAGCATATCTCATCACAGTGGATTACTTTTCCAACTTTTGGGAAGTGGACTGTCTCACAGACACCAGATCAAGTACAGTGATACACAAGTTAAAGGCCCATTTTGCACGACACGGGATCCCAGACACTGTGATATCTGACAACGGACCACAGTACAGCTCACAAGAGTTCAAACAGTTCAGCACAGCTTGGGAATTTAAGCATACAACATCATCTCCAGCATATCCGCAAAGCAACGGCAAAGCGGAGTCTGCTGTAAAGACGGCAAAACAGCTGATGGAGAAAGCGAAGAGAGCAAAGACTGATCCATATCTAGCTATACTAGAGCACAGAAACACACCATCGCAGGGCTTCCATGCCAGTCCGGCACAAAGACTCATGAGCAGAAGGACTAAAACACTACTGCCGACACATGACGGCCTCCTGCAGCCAGGTGTTGTAAACACAGAACATGCAGTAAAAGCCAACCAACGCAAACAAGCATTCTACTACAACAGAGGAGCAAAAGATCTCAGACCTCTCAGGCAAGGAGAACACGTAAGGGTTCAGCTGGACGCGAAAAACAGATCAGACTGGACAGCAACCGTGTTAAGAGTTGCTAATAACAGATCATACACGGTCAAGATGGAAAATGGGACTGTAGTAAGGAGAAATCAGAAACATCTCAGGACTGTGTTTGGAGGACCTCAGAGTGCAGACACCCAAAACATGAGTGTCAAAACTGAACAGTCAAATAAGAAAATCAATCTGGATGAGGGACATTCACGGACAGTAACACACACTCACACACAACATTCAGATAACAGTAACGATGTTGTGACAACCAGAGCTGGCAGAATAGTCAAGAGACCAAAACACTTGAAAGATTTTGTTTAAATCTGTTTAATTGTTACCACGAGACAGAAGAGCTGTTTTGACTATATGGTGTTATATTGTTGTTCTTGGTCACAAGTTATTTCATAAAGTGACCATATTTCATGCCATATATGAAAAAAAAAAAAAAAAAAGGAGGATGTTACAATATGTTATATATGGTCATAAGGAACTGGAAGTGACAGACTATGTATTGTTGAACCCTGAGTCCTGTGTATGTGACGTCATTGAGATGCGCAAGCACGTGAAGTAAAGAGAAGCACCGAGAAGCATGCGGTTGTGAGATTCCTTTATTTTATAGAAATAGAAATAGAAAAAAATTTATAGAAATAGAGTGTCATACAGAGCCAAGCATAACAACACGTAAGATTGAATGCGAAAGGAATAACATTTATTAAAGTAAAAATAAGAAAATATATCAAAACGAGAACAAGACAATAACTAAAGCAACAAAATAATGGCACGAGGGGAGAGCGCACCCGTCACGACTGAAGGGAGCTGCTTTTATTTGCCGGCATCAGCTCTAACACAGGTGAACACCATCAATCCATCATGACGTCACTCACTCCAACTCCAACCTACAAAACAAGGTAACACTTTAGAATACGGTTCCTTCATTAATGAATAACTACACAAGAACTAATGAGTAACACAATATTAACAATCTAGTAACCATTATTAACTAACAAGAAACTCTGATTAACGAACTAGTAAGTAATAGCGCACAGACGAAAGTGGTAGTTCACTATTAAGTAATCGATAACTACTATTTTTTAATACTTCCCAGAGAACTACTGAAAAAGTTTATTAACAATCTAGTAACTACTATTAACTAAAATAAATTCTGATTAACAAATTAGTAAGTAATAGCTCACAGATGAAAGTGTTACTAGATACTTCTGTGGGAATTACTAATTATTTGGATTCGTATTATAAAGTGAAGATCCTTGGAATTAACTAGTAATTACTCAAGTGTTACTAAAGACATTTTCTAAAAGTATACTAAAGTTCACCAAAAATCTCAAACGGTTGCACAAATCATGACTAGATCATGTAGGAACACTTGAGTAATTACTAGTTAGTTCCAATGATCTTCACTTTATAATACGGATCCAAATAATTAATCAGTCGGGGTTCACTCAGAGACCAGTGCCACGGTGGAGGACGGGCTATCTGGCGAAGCCAACAGGGCTCCGCCCCGGGGAGGAAGTTCCGCCTCCGGAGTCGGCTCTCCACAAAGCCCAATGCCGCTCTCTCCACGTCAATCACTTGACCCGCTTCCTGCCACCAGGGCGGCGGTGAAGCCTGGGCCAGACTGTTGGCGCTGTGGGGACCCGGGGCATTTCATTGACCGGTGTCCAGTGATGGAGGTGGGGACATTGATCCGGGTCCTCGACGCACCACAGGCCACCCTCGATCAAGCTGGCCTATACCAAATACCAGTGAGTATCAAGGGGGGTACATATCAGGCTTTGGTGGATTCAGGATGTAACCAAACCTCCATTCATCCCAGCCTGATTCAGCCGAGGGCATTGGATAATAGCCGCAAGGTTAAGGTTCGGTGTGTGCACGGGGAGGTGGTGACGTATCCTATTTTGCCTGTGGATATTCAATTTAGGGGAGAAAAGCATAGAATAGAGGTGGCAGTTAACCAGCACCTCCGGCATCCAATAATTCTGGGTACGAATTGGCCGTTGTTTAATAAATTATTGGGGTATTTATGCACGGATGCCTCTTGGGGGAAAAAGCGGAAGGGTAAGATAGCGTTGGCACAGCTGGGGGAGGCTGATCTGGCTACACTAAATCATCTCATGGCCCGGTTCTTTTGGCCGGGCAGTCATAAGAATGTGCGCAGATGGTGCACAGCATGTCGTGAATGCCAGCTGGTAAATCCACCGGCCACTCCAAAAGCACCATTGTTCCCCCTTCCGTTGATGCAGGTCCCCTTCGAACGAATTGGTATGGACCTCATTGGGCCATTAGAACGGTCAGCACGGGGACACCGCTTTGCATTGGTCTTGGTGGACTATGCAACGTGGTATCCTGAAGCAGTGCCACTCCGCACTATCTCCGCTAAGAGCGTGGCGAGTGCACTGTTTCAACTAATCTCCCGGGTGGGAATTCCGAAGGAAATTCTCACCGATCAGGGCAAGGCATTTATGTCACGTACGATTCGCGAGCTTTACGAGTTATTGGGCATTAAATCGGTTCGAACAAGCGTCTATCACCCACAAACAGACGGTTTGGTCGAACGATTTAATCGCACGTTCAAATCCATGATTCGAAAATTCGTACACGAAGACGCCAAAAATTGGGATCGTGGGTAGAACCCCTCTCGTTCGCTGTAAGGGAGGTCCCGCAAGCCTCCATGGGGTTTTCCCCTTCGAGCTTCTCTATGGATGGCAGCCCCGTGGCGTGCTGGACGTCCTTAGAGAGGCCTGGGAGGACGGACCTTCAGATAGTAAAAACGAAATTCAGTATGTCCTGGACCTGAGAACAAAACTCCACGCTTTGGGGCGGCTATCAAGGGAGAATTTGTTGCGGGCCCAGGACAGACAAAGTCGGCTGTACAACAGGAGACTGCGGCAGTTTACACTGGGAGATAAACTGCTTGTATTGCTCCCTACATCTTGTTCAAAATTACTCGCAAAGTGGCAAGGACCCTTTGAGGTCACACGGCGAGTTGGGGATCTCAACTTTGAGGTAGCTCGAACGGACAGGGGTGGAGCACATCAAATATATCACCTCAACCTGCTTAAAAAATGGTCAAGGTTCAAGGAGTCTTTATTAACCCCGAGGGGTAATTTGTTGTGCAGCAGCATATGACATAGATAGCACATAAACATACAAATACAAAGCAGCAGCCATACAAACAGTAATAATAAATAAAAAATAAAGTTAAAAACACCTAAACAATTACATGCTACACAAGAATCTACAATTCACATTGACTTGTTACAAAGACCTATAGCAGAAGGGACAAAATAATTTTTATGTCTATTTGTCTTGCATTTACGTAAACTGAATCTGCGGCCCGACGGCAATAAGATAAAACAACTGTTCAAGGGGTGACTAGGGTCGGCCAATATTCAGAAGGCAGATCGGTCGGAAGGCAAAATCAGTGATGCTGGCGACGCTAGTAAGTGGGGAGGAGGATTTGAGTCCAGAGGTGAGTGCAAAGTCTCGATCTCTCGCTCTGGCCCCGGGAGGTGACCACCTTTCACCCTCCCAGCTCACTGATATCAAATCAATACAAGCAGATTTTACTGATGTGTTTTCACCCCTGCCCGGACGTACGAATCTCATCCAGCACCATGTTGAGACAGAACCGGGCGTGGTCATTCGCAGCCGGCCGCATAGATTACCGGAACACAAGAAAAATGTAGTTCAAAATGAATTAGAAGCAATGCTGGAAATGGGAGTGATAGAAGAATCCACCAGGGATTGGGCGAGCCCGATAGTTTTGGTCCCTAAAACGGACGGCTCGGTTCGGTTCTGTGTGGATTACAGGAAGGTGAATGCTGTGTCGAAATTCGATGCATATCCAATGCCTAGAGTTGACGAATTGCTTGATCGACTAGGTTCCGCTCGTTTTTATTCGACTTTGGACTTAACCAAGGGTTATTGGCAGATCCCCTTGTCTCCCATGACTAAAGAAAAAACAGCTTTCACGATGCCACGATGCGGGTTCTGAGTTAATAATATCAATAATTCTCAGTTATTGTGTTAGTGGCTGTGCTTGTGCACGGTGAATGCGCTCTGTGCTTGTGCTTGATCTAAGAGATTGTGAATAAAGAGAGTGTCCCAGCTCAAGCCGATCCCTGTCTTCTTCCTCCTGGTTAAAGTGAGCCTCATCACAATGTTTTTAAATGTCTTGAAAATAATGCAAACATTTTTTTATAGCCATAGAAAATATATTTGATACTTTATTATTTATTTATAATAAATTAAATAGACATTATTTTATTATTCCACAGACCTTTAGACAGAGGTGGAAGTAACGAATTACAACTACTCAGATTACTGTAATTAAGTAGTTTTTTCGTGTACTTGTACTTTTATGAGTACATTTTTTAGTCTGTAATTTTCCTTGTACTTGAGTACAAATTAAGTTAAGTAATGTACTTCACTACTCTAAAAATCCCATTAATTACAAAGTACTTGTACAATTTGAATTCAACAATTATTCAAATCTTTGACCAGCATTTGGGTATCCAATGGAAATAACTGATCGTGGGCGGGCCAATAAAAACCCTTTGGAGCGGGAAAAAAGCCTGGTTTCTGGAGAGCTATATTCGTCCTCACACGTCCTTCAGTTTGTATTTTTGTGTTATCAAAGAACTTTGCCGTAATGGACATGGACATTCGAGACACTGAATTCATTGAAAATTCCGAAGAAATACGAGATGACGAGTGCCCATGACCCCACATGGAGGAGTTGTTCTTATACAGAGGAAGGAAAGGAGACGTTTTATAGAAACTTTGTTTCTGCAGTGATATGTGATAGTTCAGTTGTTGTTGTTTTTTAAAGTTGGGTAGACCTCATGATAATTTGACTAAAAACATCACTTGAAACATGAGCTTCAGCGTTACTCAGGTGACAAGCACATATACCGTAATAAAGATTTAGCATTGTAAACTTAGATTAAAAAGTTATATTGTATGTCATTGTCAACACATTGTTTTATTAATATTGAATCCGTGTTTTAAGCTTAGAATGAAGAGTTTAATAATGACTCTTTCATAAAAACAGTATCTTGCCGGCCACGACCCACTGGCATAACAGTGTAACTGCACTGATTGACAGTCTGTCTAGATGGCACATTTGTGTCAGTGCTAAATGCTGATAACTTTTGAAATATTAGTAGGGTACTTTTGGAAATCTTTATTGTAAAAAAAAAAAAAAAAGACAAAAAAGAAGTTTATAAATAAAATAACCCAATAAGCTTATTTATTTTGCATTATAATTCATTAATAATAATAATCATATTAGACCATTTTTATAAGTTTCCATAAAAGTAAATAAATATCACAGGCTAAAAGTAATTAGTAATTAGTACTTGAGTAGTTTTTGAGAGGGGTACTTTGTACTTTTACTTAAGTACATTTTTAACACCAGTACTTTTGCTTGTAATCGAGTGTTATTTTAGCAACTACTTGTACTTGTACTTGAGTACAAATTTTCAGTACTCTTTCCACCTCTATGTTTTTTTGTGAGATTCAACAATTAAACTTATAGGATATGTAGCATGAATAATACAACTTTTTTTTTTTTTTTTTACTAATTTTTAAATATCTTCACTGCCTTTGAAAATAATAGTGGTTAAAATCTAAAAGAGAAATAACATATGAATTTCTTTATTAACAGTGCTTGATGATTTCTCTTTTGTAATTGCAGCACATTTAGCACAAGCAATATCAAAAATAAAAATGTGACCAATACAGTATCTTCCACTGATCTCTACACTGTCAGTATTTGTATATGCCAGAAGCAGTACTGTAAAGCTGACGTCATGCAAGTTACCTTGGATTCCTTTTAGCACTGCCAGGCCAAAATCAAATAAATGGAAATGAATTAGCCCTATTAAGCAGAAAACGTCTCGGGTTATGACTATAACCCTTGTTCCCTGAGAAGGGAACGAGACACTGCGTCGATAAAATCGACTCTTTGGGGACGCTCCCTAAGCGTGCGCCTCTGAAGTATGAATGAAACTAATCCAATCCTGATTGGTGTTGCGTCGTGCCGTAACATGTGACGGCATACCCGGAAGTATAAAAGTGACGCTGTCACAACACACACTAGCCTCGCGATGAAGCAAGACGCTCAAGGGTCTGAAAAGGGGGCGTGGCAACACGACGCAGTGTCTCGTTCCCTTCTCAGGGAACAAGGGTTATAGTCATAACCCGAGACGTTCCCTATCGAGGGAACTCAACACTGCGTCGATAAAATCGACTCTTTGGGGAACGAGTACCCACTAGGCCACGCACCGAACAGACCCGCCCCAGAGTGAAACTGATTAGGCACTCAGCAAGGGCCGAGTACGTGTGCACCGGGCGTACTGGGAAGGCTGAGACTGTAAAACCTGATGAAAGTATGCGGGGTAGCCCAGCCGGCTGCCTCACAAATCTCCTGCAGAGGTACTCCCGACAGAAGGGCCCTAGAGGAAGCCATGCCTCTAGTCGAGTGAGCCCTTAAGGCCAAAGGTGAAGGAACCCCACGCACCTTGTAAGCCTCAGTAATAGCCTGGACAATCCAGTTACTTATAGTTTGTTTGGTCGCCGGGAGCCCCCTCTTAGGTGACCCAAAGCATACTAACAACTGGTCAGATCTTCTCCAAGAAGCAGACTTTTCCAAGTATACACTCAAAGCTCTGACGGGGCAGAGCAAGTGAAGCCTCTCTTCTCCCGCCGACACATGAGGTGGAGGATGGAATGCCTGAAGGACTACAGAGCGAGCCGTACTCGAAGGAACTTTAGGCACGTAGCCCGGACTCGGGTGCAAAAAAGGCCTTTACTTTGCCAGGGGCAAACTCCAAGCAAGCTGGCGTTACCGCCAGGGCCTGGAGATCTCCCACCCTCTTAAGAGAGGTAATCGCTAAGAGAAAGACCATTTTCAACGTTAAGTCCTTAGGTGAAGCCGACTCTAAAGGTTCGAAGGGAGCGAGGGACAACCCTTCCAGAACTATTGCCAGATCCCAGGCAGGCACCCTGGACCTGATCGCCGGCCTCATCCTCCAAGCACCACGGAGAAACCTAATGACCAACTGGTGCCTCCCCAGAGGTCCACCATCTACTGGCGCGTGGAAAGCCGAAACGGCAGCCACGTACACCTTAAGAGTGGACGGGGAGAGACCCGCAGAGAAACGATCCTGAAGGAATTCCAGAACTGAAGCCACTGGGCAGTTTACTGGATCCAACCTTCGCTCTCCACACCAAGTGTGAAACACCTTCCACTTGAGGCCATATAATCTCCTGGTAGATGGGGCCCTAGAGCTAAGTATGGTTTCAACCACCTCAGCTGATAAGCCAGCATTTAGGTACTGAACCCCCTCAGAGGCCAGACCCACAGCTTCCACAACTCTGGGCGAGGGTGGAAGATTGTGCCCTCCGCCTGAGACAATAGATCCCTCCTCAGAGGAATCGGCCATGGCGGAGCTATGAGGAGTGATATTATATCCGAGAACCATACTCGTGTCGGCCATCTCGGGGCAACCAGAAGTAGACTGATGCCCTCTTGACGGACCCTCTCCAGGACCCCTGGGAGCAGAGCGATCGGGGGAAAGCATACAGGCGAAGCCTCGGCCAAGCCTGTACCATGGCATCCAACCCCAGTGGGGCTGGATGTGAGAGGGAGAACCAAAGTGGACAGTGGGACGTCTCTCGAGACGCAAACAGATCCACTTCCATCGGTCCGAACCTCTCCCATATCGACTTCACCACATCCGGATGAAGTCTCCATTCCCCGGGCCTCAGCCCCTGCCTCGACAGGATGTCTGCTCCCCGATTCTGAACCCCTGGGATATACATTGCCCTTATTGACAATATCTTTCCCTGGGACCAAAGGATAATCTGATGCGCCAGTTTGCACAGAGGGCGCGATCTGAGTCCCCCCTGTCGGTTCAGATAGGCCACCACTGACGTATTGTCTGTCCGTATAAGGACGTGGCGACCCTCGATGTCTGGGAGGAAGCTCCTCAAAGCCTTGAATACCGCCATCATCTCCAGGCAATTTATATGCCAAGTGCGATGATGGTCCTGCCACCGACCCCTGGTAAAGCGGCCGTCCATGACCGCGCCCCAGCCCGTAAGGGAGGCGTCTGTCGAAACGGTTTCCGGGCGACATGACACCCCCAACACTGGCCCTTGGGATAGGAACCAAGGCTTCTTCCATATTTGCAGAGACTGAAGGCACTTGCGCGTTACTCTGATCATACGGAACGGATTTCCTTTGGGTGAGAACCCCTTGGTCTTCAACCACCACTGGAGGGGCCTCATGTGAAGGAGGCCCAGAGGAATAATGTTGGATGCCGCTGCCATGAGGCCCAGCATCCTTTGAAAGTGTTTCACAGTGACGGCCTGACCTAGCCTCACCCTGGACACCATCGCCAGAATTGACTCGATACGTGCGGGAGACATACGTGCCTGCATTGTAATCGAGTTCCACACGACTCCCAAAAAGGTCGTGCCCTGGGACGGTTCTAGCACACTCTTCTTCAAATTGAGTCTTAACCCCAATTTTTGAATATGGCCAAGAACGACATCTCGATGCCGAACTGCCATCTCCCGAGACTGGGCCAAAATAAGCCAGTCGTCGAGATAATTCAATACGCGAATCCCCTGAAGTCTCAGTGGAGCAAGGGCCACGTCCATACACTTGGTAAATGTGCGGGGAGAGAGTGCTAGGCCGAACGGAAGAACCCGATATTGGTATGCTTCGCCCCCGAAAGCGAACCTCAGGTATCTCCTGTGACAAGGAAGGATGGAGATGTGAAAATAGGCGTCTTTCAGATCTATCGTGACAAACCAGTCCTCGGATCTGATTTGACTCACGATTGTTGGAATGGTCAACATTCTGAATTTGAACCTTCTCAGAGACCGGTTCAACACCCTGAGATCCAAAATTGGCCTTAACCCCCCATCCTTCTTTGGAACTATAAAGTACCGGCTGTAAAACCCGGACTCCCTGTCTACCGGAAGAACACGTTCTATGGCTCCTTTCGACAGCAGAGTCTGTACTTCTTGTTCCAACACCTGAGCCTGCTCTGGGACCACCGCAGTGAGCACCACCCCAGAGAACTTGGGGGGGCGGTGCGCGAACTGCAGTCTGTACCCAACTCGTATTATCTGCAGGACCCATGGAGATATGTTGGGAAGATGATACCATCCCTCTACAAAATCTGCTAAGGGTACCAGCCTCTCGAGGCTGGCCTCTGGTGTCTTTTCGCTGGAAATTGATGCGGCCCGAAGCGCTGTTAACGGCGGACCTGCATCTTTTCCTAGAGGGCCCCGTTGTGAGAACAACCTCGGTTGTCTCACTGCGGAGGGGGCAGCCCTCTGAAGTCCTGCCTTGGCTAGGACCTCTTTTCCGAAGTCCTCTTAGCCTGAATGACGTCCCTCAGGTCGCCCCTCTGGCTGGAGGACTTCGGTTTTTGGGAGCGTTTCCTCTGTTGCCAAGACCCCGGAGGGGGGGCTCTAGAGGAAACGCTCTCCTTCTGCTCTGCCCTGTGGGAGGAGCTGGCTGATGGCTGGGGCTGATTGCTTTGCCCCCCCCTACTAGATTTGGCCTTCGCTTTCCGGGGGAGGTACTGCTGGAACGCCGCAGATTGTTTTCTCGACTCCTGAAACCTGTCGACAACCGAATTAACGGCGTCGCCGAACAGGCCAGAAGCCGAAAGCGGCGCGTCCAGCAGGAAGGACCTATCCTTTTCTTTAATTCCGGATAAGTTCAGCCACAGATGCCTCTCCGTGGCCACCATGGCCGCCATAGAGCGGCCAATAGCGCTGGCCGCTTCCCTAGTGGCCCGGAGAGACAAATCTGCGGCCTTCCTCAACTCCGCGACATCTTCAGGAGTAGGCCCCTCCCCCTCATCCAAATCTTTCAGGAGGTCGGCCTGGTATGCCTGCAAAATCGCCATTGAGTGCAGACACGAACCAGCCCGACCCGCCGCCATGTAAGCCCTGCCCACCAATGCAGATGTCTCTCTGCAGGGCTTACTAGGCAACACCGGGGTCTTTAGGGAAGACGCCGATTCGGGAGAGAGATAGCTCGCTAAAGCCTCCTCCACCTTCGGCATCTTCCCATATCCCATATCTCGAGCCCCCATAACATTGCTGTAATCTATTACATTGGGACTCGAAATACGGGACGAATGCGGTCTTTCCCACGTTCTCGAGATCTCTTTATGGAGATCAGGGAAAAACGGCAGACCCCGGCGGTGAGGCTGTGACCTGCGCTGCAGGTAACGCTCGTCCATTTTACTGGTGACTTGCGTTTCCTGCTCATGTTGTGGCCAGCTGATGTTTAGTCTGGCCACAGCGCGTGTCACAACCTCCACCAGCTCCTCATAACCCAGGCCGCGTGATGGCGTGCTGAGATCACGGTCGTCCGCATCGATGCTGAGCACGTCCCCTTCCTCAGAAGTAGACAGCTCAAGCACCGGGACCTGATCGCGGGTAGGAGAAACCGCAGCGCGGGCTCCCACACCACTCTCAGAGGCTGCGGGACCAGCCGATGGCGAGCGAGAAAATGCCTCAGCATTCTCACTCTCCTCCGCCAGATCCCGCTGCGAACCCCAGGATCTCAGTCGCCGCATCGCCTCGACATATGCGGGACCGGAACCCTGGGGAACGCGAGCCTGACCGTGCTCGTCAAAGCACGCCAGCCGGGAGCGCAGCACTCTAATAGGCAAAGCCTCACACATTTCACAAGCAGCCCCCTCGAGAGCTGCCCGTGCGTGCTGCACTCCCAAACAATACACACATAGAGAGTGTGCGTCCCCACCCGTGATGAAACGAGGGCAGGGATGCACACACCTCTTGAATTGTTCACTGGCCATACTTTCTTTCAATAATAAGACAAACAACACCAAATAAGACAGACAGTTTCAACATAAAGCGCTTGCTGAAGAGCGAAAGCTAGTGTGTGTTGTGACAGCGTCACTTTTATACTTCCGGGTATGCCGTCACATGTTACGTCACGACGCAACACCAATCAGGATTGGATTAGTTTCATTCATACTTCAGAGGCGCACGCTTAGGGAGCGTCCCCAAAGAGTCGATTTTATCGACGCAGTGTTGAGTTCCCTCGATAGGGAACTACATACATTACATTAAAGCAGCATCCACACAAGTTACACTGAATAGAGTTTTCAGTGTTTGTATGTGACCTTAAAGCTTTCTATCCATACTTTGAAGTAACTCATCTTTGCTCCCGCTGTGAATGTATTCCGTAACATTTCTCACCTCTAAATGGGTTCATCTGTTTTGGCCTTAATTAAACTATTTTTTCTTGATTTGAATCTCACACAATGGAGAGGCAACAACATTAACATCCATGTTTCAAGAACAAATGACCTAAATAGCAGGAAGGCCGCTCTAATGGAATATAACACTGGGTGGAGGCTGCCCAAGGCCAGTGTCACCTGCATTTAGTTTCAAAATCTGATGAAAACATGCTTTATTACAATTCACAGATGGATGAATAACACTCTCTCTCATACTCACACACTAATGCGCCTATAGGGAAAGACATGACTGAAGCACAGCGAATGGAACACAAACACATAAAAAAGACTAATTGTTTATTTTACTAATTGCACATAGTTCTTACATCACCAAAAATAATTATATTGTTGAAATGACAGCACATTTTCCTTAAAACGATCATGACTGCCCAAACAACATGTAGGCTGTAAATGAAATGCACATGCGAGTAGCATTATGAGCAAATAAGCTTTCTTTAATTTCCATACATAAACTTCAGCATTTAAATTTAACAAATAAATCACTTTTTAAATCACATTGGGCAATTATGATCGACGACATAACTGTCACTTAGACATAACAATAATTGCAAACAATTGTCTCCAACAAGACCCTGAAGGGACTCAATGAGAACATCCATAGGAAATTGCAATTTAGCTGCACTTTTAAACTTTGATCCTACTGTACATTAACCTGCTGACTGTATGGCTGAGCTAAATATATGACTTCATGGGAAACTTGGACGACTGAGAATTACAAGTGAGGCTGAAATGAAAAAAAAAAAAAAGAAGGAAAAAAAAGCCGTATTCATATTGGTAGGTAGTACTCCATTTCAGAAGAAAACATTCATGACATTTCTTTCAAAAATATATGAATAATTCAGGATCAATCCTGAACTCAGACAAAATGTTTGACTATACAAACTGGGGTCCAGAACCCTACTGTAGCCTGTGAGTTGCTGTGACACATTGACCAGGACAGCACAAATCCATTCCGCAAACAAAGGCGCCAAATGTGTGTTTGTTCTTTCTAATCAAGCCCTGTCTTAGATAGCACAGGAAATGGGAAGACGGGAAGGTCTTTACTCAATGAAAACAATCACTAAAGGCCCTCCAAATGGCACCGGTCCCCCCTCAGGAATGCTACCAGCAGGATTTCAAGGGAGTCGACTATTTACTTTTACAATTACCAGCTATCTGCAAAGTAAACAAGACATTTGAATAAAACATCCTCTCCAAGGAATGGACTGTGGTGCATTTGATGTGATAATGTAGAGTTACAAGTTATACTTCAAAAAACACGCTGTTTTCAAGTACGGCCTATCTGAAATCCTCAAATAGGACCCAAACAACATGTTTTTGAACTTTTGGAATGTTCTTTGCACTTAATTGTAACAAGGTCGTAACCATGTCTTGAACATTGGCGGCACCAAAGTTGGGGGGTGGTATTGGTATTTCTATTTAGATCAATTAATTAATTAAATGATTAAAAGAGATCGAAGGGAATAAAGAAAAGAAAAACAGTAAAAAAAAGTTAGGTCTAATTGTAGCCTAGTTGTGAATGAATCAATTTAAATTCTTTGCAAGTAATATTTTATTTTAAAACAACATGCACACATTCACTCTTTTTTGTAAAGGTCCGTTCACACAAACGTTGGAAAAAATTGGCGGACAAATCATTTTCACTGAGATATTGATAAATATTACAAGCAATAATAAAGAAACAGCAATTAACACATTAAATTAAATGTGACACATTTACTGTAGAAAACCTGTAATTGATTGTTGTTGTTTTTACATAGTGTATCCAACTTGAAAAAAAAAAAAAAACATGCAGTGGGTCCTGATATACAAACATAAAAATGTATGTCTTTCCTGTATAAGACGAGTCAACAATATTCCAAAACTAGGAAGAGGAAGCCAAGAAGTTATCATGGCAAACCCTCAAAGACATTCAGAAAAAAAGACAATGTCCCCTACAAAGCGTAAAACGTGAATGGCTCCCAGAGGGATGTGTGATTTCAATTAGTTTTTAATCCTTGCAAGGCCTGTTGGGTGATCTGCTCAGTTTTAACAATTTTCACATGGTCCAACAAGAGACCTTCAGGAATGCAGAATTTAGATTATGCAGAGATGTACAATGTTTTGGAATGCCAAAGCTGACTTAATTAAAAATAAATAAATACATAAATACATTTACGAAGAAATGTAAAAAAGTACAAATAAATGAGTATTTTTACTTTTATTCCCATATTTTTTCACACATTTATTTATTTATTTGTTTATACATTTATTCATTTATTTATTTCCACTTTTATTTAATTCCACAATCATTTATGTATGTATTTTCACATTAATTTATTTCTATATTTATTTATTTCCACATTTATTTATTTCCACATATATGTATTCCAACATGTCTTTCTCCGTATGCTAATGAGGGGGCGTGTTTTAACTCAGACATCAGCAATCAAGCTCAGAGTGGCAGTGCTGACGCTTTGAGGCCACAGTGACACCTTATGGCAGTGTTTCCCAACCCTGTTCCTGGCGGCACACCAACACTGCGTGTATTCTTTGGCCCTGTCCCAATATTCACTTGAGCCCTAAGGCCTTCCTCGAAGTGGACACTTGTTGAAAGTGCACTTAGCGGAGAAAGAGCGCAAGGGCCCGAAGCTGTGAAGAGCAGAATTGGGACAGTTTTGCACACCTCAAAAAGCTACTTTTTTTTAACTCTTAGCCAGCAACCTTTCTGTTAATGCTATTAATATTAAAACAGTTTTTGGCTAAGATAAAATGTGATTGAGGTTTACCTGAGTTTATACTGCCGTACCATATTCACAGAGATTCAAAATGCAATGTTAATTGTTATTATGGAAATTGATATATGAAATTCCCATACATGAAAAAAAAAAAAAAAAAAAAAAAAAAACATGACGTGTTGGTGATATATTTTGTATAGGCTATAGATTAAAATAGTCTAACATATAGGCTGTATAAAATAAAATGAATATAAAATGTCTCTTTTTATTTTATTGACCAAGAATAGCCATTATTAAAGTATAAGCTTAAAAAGTATAAGTAGTATAAGTATAAGAAGCTATATAAGTCAACAAATAAGGCAAGTTAAAAGATTCAGTCAAACATACGTTTCAACGTTACAGTTAGTAAATAGCCTAAATATATAGTTATGAAACTTCACTTTTCCCCTCAGCCAAAACGATTTTCCAGGGAACAAATCATAGAATAATGAGACCAAAGATCGCCCGTCTGATGTACACAAGCCGATTTATAGCTCATGTTTAACCACTAGACACAGAGCCCGCGGGAAACGCAAGAATGACTAGCCGGGGCAAGGCTGTTGCAGGCAGGGTACATGAGCGCTGAGCACCCGCCGCCCTGTGACTACCTGGAACTCCGAACGTCAGATCAATTTTTTAAAATAGGCGTTTTAAAATAGATTTTAAACAACTATATTCTTGACTGAAAAACTGTTAAAACTACATTTCGTGACCCAATAACACAAATATTTTTGAACAATTCTTCACCACACCGGCATCCTTTATCTTCGGAGTTTCCGCTCCCGAACAGCACCATAGCAACTGTTCTCCCCTACAAGGATTCTGGGTAATATCCTATAGCAAAGTGAGGTCTGATGCGCACTTACAAAAAGGGTGCATTAAGTGCCCTTTTGATCACCCCTGGAGAACACTTAGAGGATTGGGACACCCTACGGTCTTGCACCCCTTAGCGAGAACGCGCATTGAGGGGCACAAGGGCGCAAGTGCAGATATTGGGACAGGGCCTTTGTCTCCCTTATCTAACACACCCGATTCAACCCATCAGCTCATTAACCCACCTGATTATGAGCTGATGGGTTGAATCGGGTGTGTTTGCCCAGACAGCAAACTGACATTGAATCAACGTGGAAACGACGTCTCTCATGACATTGAAACAACGTTGATTTTGCTCATCGAATTAACGTTGAACCAACGTCAGACGCGGCATTCTTCAAAGCTAAATGAAAATCAAAAATTGGTTTGCTGTTGTCACAGTCTGTCGTCTTCACCTGTTTGTCCCGTCATCTGCACTACACTTCCCCTCCATCTGCTCCGCCCTGGTCTCGCCCTCCATCTGCTCCGCCCAGGTCTCGCCCTCAGCCTGCTCCGCCCTGGCCACGCCCTCAGCCTGCTCCGCCCTGGTCTCGCCCTCAGCCTGCTCTGCCCGGGTCTCGCCCTCAGCCTGCTCCGCCCTGGCCACGCCCTCATCCTGCTCTGCCCTGGCCTCGCCCTCATCCTACTCCGCCCTGGCCTCGCCCTCAGGCTGCTCCGCCCTGGCCTCGCCCTCATCCTGCTCCGCCCTGGCCTCGCCCTCATCCTACTCCGCCCTGGGGGGCTTCCTCCTCCTGACCACGCCCTCCACAGCCTCCAGGGCGCCCACCCCCCCTCCCCATTGATGTTACGGCGTGAGGCCACGCCTACCGGGAGGGGGGAGTGATGTCACAGTCTGTCGTCTTCACCTGTTTGTCCCGTCATCTGCACTACACTTCCCCGGATCCTTTTGTTCCTCTCCCGGACTCACTTCCCAATCAGCCACCTGTTCCTCGTCCTGTCATTATCATTTTCACCTGTGTTCATCCCAATTAGCCTTATTCCTCTGTGTATTTAGTTCAGTTCAGTTTGATTCTGTTTTGTCGGTCAATGTTAATGTTACCCCGTGTTCCGCCTGCCTGTACAGTAGCGGTTCTAGGCACGGGCGAACCGGGCAGTCGCCCGGGGCGGCATTTCTTCATGTCACGTGGGGGGCGGCACGAGCAGTTAAAAAAAAATACTCTGTGCCGCGAAGTTTTTCTATTTTTTATCATTTCGATTCAATTATTGGCAATGGCGCCCTGCTTGCTGAGAAGGTGCCGTGCGCAGAAGCGATGTCAAGGGGATCTCCTGATTAGTTCACGTATCGCGTCTTTTGCGCGCTCGAGGTCGTTATTTCAAATCCTCTATGTTTCAAATAGGCGCACGGGAAGCGCGCTCATTATGCGCTCACGGGAAGCGCGCTCATAAACTTTTCAGTATGGGAGTGCACGTGCACCCAAACACTTGGGGGTGTTTTTTTCTCTTCTCCGTAAATAAATATTTTAGCAGAGCTACAGCAAGCGTTTTTCTGTGGTGGAAATACATTAGCTACTAAAACTGCTTTGTCGTTGTGTAGACC
The DNA here is from genome assembly GCF_016745375.1 of Pimephales promelas. Next base: position 52,192 of record NW_024121276.1, on the reverse strand, counting down.
GCAGTGTAATGAGTGCATGGTTCTATAGCAACGACAGCCATGGGAAAATCGGTACGAATTTTACTAATAAAAGATAAGCTACTGTGCATTATAAATGTCAGGAATGTATCTTTATTGACTCATTCTTTTTATAGAGATGATTTAAATGCTGAAATATGAGGTTTATCTTTATATAAAACCCTTTTTTGTGTGTTAACCTTTTTTTAAGTTTAGTGGGTAAAATGAAAGACACTCCTTTAAAACAAATCTTTAATGTTATTAACTTGGTGAATTGATTTCACAGTGTATTAGGCTTTTTGAACAAGATTCTGTGTATGTGATCATTTTGGTCACCATATTATCTAATACTTTTCATAATGATCAACTAAAATCAACTTTAATTACGAATGTTTACAGTAGCCTATAATATGCAAAGTGTTGTTTTTTTTTTTTTTTGGGGGGGGGGGGGGGGGGGGGGCGCTCGAAGGGGGTCTCGCCCTGGGTGTAATTCAAAGTAGAACCGCCACTGTGCCTGTACCCTGTTTATTTGTAATAAAACCTTTTGTCTTGGAGCCTTTTGGACTCAGCCTGTTCGTCTGCCTGTTCGTCTGCCTGCACTCACCCCGTGACAGCTGTCATAACGTTGAAACAACGCGTTGATTTCAATTTGATTTTCCGTTAGTTTTGAAAGAATGACGCGTCTGACGTTGGTTCAACGTTAATTCGATGAGCAAAACTATGTCAGATCAACGTTGTTTCGATGTCATGTTTCCACGTTGATTCAATGTCAGTTTGCTATCTGGGTGATTAGGGAGACAAAGAAAACACGCAGTGTTGGTGTGCCGCCAGGAACAGGGTTGGGAAACACTATGGTTTGTGACCAAATGGGTAGGCTATATAGGGGTAACACATATTTTTTACAATCTCTGGTTAACACACATAGCACACATGAACAGAAACTGCTCTTCAATGGGTCTGATAGCAGATACTAGGACATGAAAGCACAGTAAAGTATCCACTATTAATAAACATGTAAATGTGGTGGATAGGGCTGATATGCATTCTGTATTAAAGGGGTGATGAACTGAGAAATCTAATTTTCTAAGAGGGCATGAATATCCTGTAAGTTTCAGAACTGAAAACGTCCTTGTTAGTCCAATAAACGCTTTTATTGACACCAGCCTCTGAAAACGTCTCGTTTTTAAAAGTGGGAAACTATGACGTCGAAGGGGTTAAAACACCACCCCCGCAGAAGAAGATCAACGCCTACTTCAACACAGCCGGTTTAGCCCCGCCCACGATTCGCGCATTACACGCATAGCTAAGTAGCCTAACATATGTCACCGGGGTGACAAAAAGGCAAGCGGAACCTTTTATCATGGCCGGGTTTCTGTGGGGGGGGATTTCCGGTGTGGGACCCGGAAGACTCTAGCGCCGGAAAACTCCGAGCGGAGACGGAGAATGATTAGTTAATTCAAAACAGGTGCGGGGCAGGACTATCGCGATCGCGATTGGGACACATTGTCAGTTGGGAAGGATAAAAGGGCATTTCATCTTCAACAAAGCAGGGGCAGAAGAGATGAAAGGCTGTGTGTGACGTTCGGGTGGATTTGGAGATGTGGATAAGAGATAAGTGCTGTTGATGTTTGGACTGTGATACGAGAAATCTGTTTGGAGGATGTGATGAGACTTCGTGAGGTGTAAATCTGTCTTTTTGGAGGAAGTTTGAATGTCCCACGCTTTATTGGAAGAAGTCCAAGAGATTGTAGTGCTGTGCAGTGGACCAGATCCCCTGTCTACGCCCTAGTTTGTGAGTGACAAGACTTTGCAGTGTTGTTCATTAAATCACGTGTGCCGATTTGTGTGAATTACAGTTAAACACGAGTGGAAGTGTAATGCAGTGACATCGGGGAAACGGTTCTGGCTGTGGATATATCGCCCGCATCTCGTTGGATGGAGGAAGTCATCTAGTGGTGAAATTCTTCTCTTCTCCTCTTTAATCTCTACGTAGGATTGTGAAGTTCAGCTATACTGTTGAATTCTCACCTGTATTCTCTGTCTGCCTGAACCCCGCGAAGAGAGCCAGCTTTGCTGTTGAACCCTTATTCCTCTCTGTTCATCTGGATCCTGTGAGTAGAACCAGTTACACTGTTGAATTATCACATATACCCTCTGTCTGCCTGAGCCCTGTGAAGAGAGCCAGCTTCGCTGTTGAATCCTTACTCCTCCATGTGCTGCTTGATCCTGTGAGTAGAACCAGCTACACTGTTGAATTCTCACCTGTATTCTCTGTCTGCCTGAGCCCCGTGAAGAGAGCCAGCTTTGCTGTTGAACCCTTATTCCTCTCTGTTCATCTGGATTCTGTGAGTAGAGCCAGTTACACTGTTGAACCCGCACCGTTATTCTCTGTCTGCCTGAGCCCTGTGAAGAGAGCCAGTTGTACTTTGGAATTGTCATCATAATCCTCTCTGTCTGCCTGAGCCCTGTGAAGAGAGCCAGCTTTGCTGTTGAACCCTTATTCCTCTCTGTTCATCTGGATCCTGTGAGTAGAACCAGTTACACTGTTGAATTATCACATGTACCCTCTGTCTGCCTGAGCCCTGTGAAGAGAGCCAGCTTCGCTGTTGAATCCTTACTCCTCCATGTGCTGCTTGATCCTGTGAGTAGAACCAGCTACACTGTTGAATTCTCACCTGTATTCTCTGTCTGCCTGAGCCCCGTGAAGAGAGCCAGCTTTGCTGTTGAACCCATTCCTCTCTGTTCATCTGGATTCTGTGAGTAGAGCCAGTTACACTGTTGAACCCGCACCGTTATTCTCTGTCTGCCTGAGCCCTGTGAAGAGAGCCAGTTGTACTGTGGAATCGTCATCATAATCCTCTCTGTCTGCCTGAGCCCTGTGAAGAGAGCCAGCTTCGCTGTTGAATCTTATCCTCCATGTGCTGCTTGATCCTGTGAGTAGAACCAGCTACACTGTTGAATTCTCACCTGTATTCTCTGTCTGCCTGAGCCCCGTGAAGAGAGCCAGCTTTGCTGTTGAACCCTTATTCCTCTCTGTTCATCTGGATTCTGTGAGTAGAGCCAGTTATACTGTTGAACCCGCACCGTTATTCTCTGTCTGCCTGAGCCCTGTGAAGAGAGCCAGTTGTACTGTGGAATCGTCATCATAATTCCTCTCTGTCTGCCTGAGCCCTGTGAAGAGAGCCAGCTTCGCTGTTGAATCCTTACTCCTCCATGTGCTGCTTGATCCTGTGAGTAGAACCAGCTACACTGTTGAATTCTCACCTGTATTCTCTGTCTGCCTGAGCCCGTGAAGAGAGCCAGCTTTGCTGTTGAACCCTTATTCCTCTCTGTTCATGCTGGATTCCGTGAGTAGAGCCAGTTATACCGTGAACCTCACCGTTATTCTCTGTCTGCCGAGCCTGTGAAGAGAGCCAGCTTTGCTGTTGAACCCTTATTCCTCTCTGTTCATCTGGATTCTGTGAGTAGAGCCAGTTATACGCGTGAACCCTCACCGTTATTCTCTGTCTGCCTGAGCCCTGTGAAGAGAGCCAGTCGTACTGTGGAATCGTCATCATAATTCTCTCTGTTGCTCGAGCCCTGTGAAGAGAGCCAGCTTTGCTGTTGAACCCTTATTCCTCTCTGTTCATCTGGATTCTGTGAGTAGAGCCAGTTATACTGTTGAACCCTCACTGTTATTCTCTGTCTGCCTGAGCCCTGTGAAGAGAGCCAGTTATACTGTGAAGTTGTCATCTTGACTTTCCGCCTGTCTGAGCCCTGAGAAGAAAGCCAGCCTGTTGTTGAATCTTTACTCTCCCCCGTCTATCCGGATTCTGTGAGTAGAGCCAGCTATACTGTTGAATCCTCACCTGTCATCTGTCTGCCTGAGCCCTGGAAAGAGAGCCAGCTTTGTTGTGGATTCCGTGTTCCCCTCCGCCCATCCGAGCCCTGTGAGGAGAGAAACCGTTCTGCTGGGAATCTGAGAGAACTAGTTCTACTATTGAATCCTCACCTGTCTTCTGTCTGCCTGGGTCCGAGAAGAGAGCCAGCTTTGCGTGGATTCCGTACTCCTTTCCGTTCATCGAATCCTGTGAAGAGAGAGATTGTTCTGCTGTGAATCTGAGAGAACCAGTTATACTGTTGCACCCTCACCTGTCTTCTGTCGGCCTGGGTCCGGAGAAGAGGGCCAGCTTTGCTGTGGATTCCGTACTACTCTCCGTCCATCCGAATCCGGGAGAAGAGAAATTGTTCTGCTGTGAATTCGAGAACTAGTCCAGCTGTGAATCCTCACCTGCTCTGCCCACCCGAGTTTTGCTTCAGCTTGCCGAAGGCTGTTTTAGTTTAATTTATTTAATAAAGATTCTGAATTTTCTCTAACTTACTTTGCCTCTGTGTCCTCTGTGGTGTTGGCTCCTCGCGGTGGTACGTGTGTCGGGGGTTGGGACGGCCGGTCATCTGGTGTCCGGTCCCCCCGTGACAAAAGTGGCGTAGTCGGCAGGGTTTGCCACCGCGAGTTGAAGCAGCTACAGGTTCACGATGGCCGACGAAGAGGTGGTGGCCGCAAGACCACAAGTCATGCCCGTGTTTATGGGAGCCCCTTGGGCCCAGCGTTATGGGGGACCAGGATCAGAGCTACCTCTCCAGGACTGGAAGACTCAAACGGAATACCTGGCTGGCCTCCAGGGGCTGAGTGATGCACAAAAGACACAGTTTGTTCTGGGATCCTTGGAGGGAGAAGCGAAGAGGGAAGTTCTAGCTGCACCCAGCACTGCACGAGCCACTGCCAAGGCCATCTTTGACTTTTTGACGGAACTGTATGGGGATACTACCCCCGTGGCCGCCCTCGGGCTCAGTTCTTCAACTTTCGCCAAGGTCCTAGGCAAGCCTTACGGGCGTATGCGCTGAGGCTGCGTGAGCAGTTTGTTCGATTGAAAGGCCGACCAGATCATGGTCTGGGAGACGGAGATTCCTTACTGCGAGATCAGTTTGTTTTGGGGCTCCGAGACGGGCCTATTCGACAGAGTATAAAGCTCCAGCTCCGCCGAGACCCAGCGTTAACTTTTGAGGACCTCCGACAGGAGGCCTTGGCATTGGAGATGGATCAGGCGAGGCAGCTGACCACCGGTGTGCATGGCTGTTGGTGGTGCCGCCCTTCAACTGGGGATTGGAAACAAAGCTGCGGGCGGAGCTGTTGGAGGATGTTAAAGGACAGATGTGCATGGCCGTTGGTGAGGCCTCCACTCCTCCAACCATGGATTGGAAACAGAAGTTGCGGGCAGAACTGTTCGAGGATGTTAAAGGCCAGATGGCTGAACTATCTAAGACCCTTCTAGAGGAACTGCGCCGGGGACAGCTCAGTGGCCGGGACCGATCCTATTCTGAGGGGAGCCGAGAGCCCGGACTGCGCCCTGGACGGCCGGCTAATCCGAGATTCCAGTGGGATGATAAGGGCAGGCCCATTTGCAATAGCTGCGGAGAATCAGGACATTATAGCCGTCAGTGTGGCTCCCGACGCGGTTCCCAAGGGGGTTTTTAGTTGCGCCGGCCACTGTGGGTCAAGTGGCCGGGACCCCTTAAGTGACCCCCTTTCTATGCCTATTCCCAGAGACGACTGGGTTGGACATTGCCCAACCGTGAAGATCCAGGTTAATGGGGTGGAAGTTGCATGTTTAGTTGATACCGGTTCCCAAGTCACGTTATTCTCCGAGAGCCTGTCCCGAGAACTCTTTAAGGGCCGACGACCCCAGGGGGCCGAGACTTCGCAACTTGTACTGAGAGGAGCCAATGGGCTGGATATTCCCTATACAGGCTATGTGATTGTGGACTTCCATGTTCAAGGGGTCCCCGTACGACAAAAAGGAGTTGTTATCGTTAGAGACCACTGCCTGGGTTCACATCGAGCATTAATTGGTATGAATGTAATTTCAGAATGTTGGGAGGAGCTGTTCCGGAACCGGCTGGCCCAGATCCCTCGGTTCCGGAACAAAAGGAATGGGAGCATATTCTGGCTGACTGCCGTAGGATTCAAGCAGCTAACTGCGAGGAGGATCGCGAAACTGTTGGTCGAGTAATTTGCCGGTATGGCCTGGCAGTTCCAGCACAAAGTGAGGCAGTGATATGGGCCAGGCTACCTCTAGGGGCTTATGGCGCGGGTGACTGGGTCCTCCTCGAACCACATTGGGATTGCCAGTCCATCGGAGTAGCCCGAGGGCTGGCTGTGATCCAACGAGGCCGGGTCTCGGTGCGGGTACGGAACGTTAACCCATATCCTGTTGTCCTTCGCCGCCATCAACGCCTGGTCCGAGTCACCGCGGTGCGTTCCCACCAGGTGAGAGAAGAGAGAGACGTTTGTTTCCGCCAAGTGAGTTCTGTGGTAGTGGAAGTGGCTGTTGGATCGGTGGAGCCGAGGAATGACCCAGAGAGAGCGGAATGCTGGATCATGTGGCAGTAGATTCCTTAAAAGGAGAGGGCCTGGAAGAGGAGCAGCAACTCCAACTCCGAGACTTCCTGACAAAATGGCAACATGTATTCTCTACTCACGATGAGGACTATGGGTGCACGGGGATTGTCAAGCATCAGATTCCTACAGGCGATGCTCCACCAAGCAGAGAGCGGTATCGGCCAGTGCCCCCAACGCTTTATTCAGAAATTCGCACCTTGCTGAACGGGATGCTGGATGGCGGAATCATACGGGAGAGTAGTAGTCCTTGGGCGGCCCCAATTGTGCTAGTTCGGAAAAAGACCGGTGCTTGGAGATTTTGTGTTGACTATCGAAAGCTGAACAGTGTGACGAAGAAGGATGCATTCCCCTTGCCACGCATTGAGGATTCCCTCACTAGTCTGACTCAGGCCACTTGGTACTCAACGTTAGATCTGGCCAGTGGGTACTGGCAGGTGCAGGTGGATGAGAGGGATAGAGAAAAGACTGCCTTCACAACTCCATTTGGGCTTTTTGAGTGGGATCGGATGCCGTTTGGGCTGTGCAACGCCCCTGCGACTTTCCAGAGGGCTGATGCAGCGGTGCTTGGGGGGACAGTTAGTTGATTCGACCTTGGTCTACCTTGATGATGTCATAGTATTTTCGCCAGACTTCGCCTCCCATCTACTCCACCTGGACGTGTGTTCCAGGCTATGGAAAATATGGATTGAAGTTACGACCGGACAAATGCCAGTTGTTTAGGAGTGAGGTACAGTTTCTGGGTCATCGGGTCAGCGCTGCAGGGGTGTCCCCTGACCCGGAGAAAGTGTCTGCCGTCCAGGGCTGGGAGGCGCCGAAGACTGTCCGGCAAGTAAGGTCCTTCTTGGGCTTTGTAGGCTACTATCGGCGCTTTATCAAGGGTTTTTCAGGGATTGCCAGCCCCTGAATCGACTCCTCGAAGGTACCGGACGCTCCCGACCCGGGGGTCTCCCTCTGTGAACTGGGACTCGGCATGCGAATCGGCTTTCCAACAGCTCAAGCGCGAACTCCTGCAGGCCCGATCCTGGCCTACGCTGATTTTACTCAGCCATTCATCCTATATACTGATGCGAGTAATGCAGGGTTGGGGGCTGTACTTGCACAACGACAGCAGGGAGTTGAGAGAGTTATTGCATATGCCAGCCGGAGTCTGCATCCAGCCGAGCGGAATGCTTCCAACTACAGTTCCTTCAAAATAGAACTTCTGGCGTTGAAATGGGCGATGACAGAAAAATTTAAAGATTACTTATGGGGAGCAAAGGTGATGGTCGTGACCGATAACAACCCTTTGGTCCACCTACAGACAGCACGATTGGGGGCGGCGGAGCAGCGTTGGGTGGCCCAGCTGGCCAATTACGACTACCAGCTTCAATATCGACCGGGTAGAGAACACACTAATGCGGATGCACTGTCCCGACTCCCCGTGACTAAAGGGAGTGAGCAAACGGAATCCCCTACTTCGGAACCAGAGGAGGGATTGATGGTGGGGGTAGTGGAAGCCCCCGGAATTCGTTTGGAGGGAGTACCCACCGGCTGGGGGTGGGACCCAGGCCGTGGAAAGAACTACAGCAAGGAGATGTTGATCTGGCAAGAGTGTATGCTTACCTGCAACAGGGTTCTAGGCCTGGTGTAGAGGAGAGGCGGACTCAAACCGTGGCAGTAAGGAAACTCATGGGCAGTGGAAAGAAACTCAGCCTGAGAGAGGAGTGATTTGTCGTTCTGTCCAAGAGCCAGTAACCAGGAGGTGGTACACCAGGTGGTGGTGCCAAGGGACAGCGGTTGGCCTGCTGGAAGCTTACCACACACATATAGGACATCAAGGACAGGAAAGGACATTATCCCCTATTAAGGAGGTACTTTCACTGGGTGGGGATGAAGCAATGGTCGAGTTCTTTTTCGTCGGAGCTGCCCGAGGTGTGTACTTTTTTAAGACCAGGAAAGAGGCAAGAGCCCCCCTAGTCCCTATGCGCCCTAAAGCACCTCTTACACATTGTGGGGATGGATTTTCTAACGCTGGGTCGGCCCACAGATCGGTATCAGAACATCTTGGTGGCAACCGACCTATTTACCAAGTATGCATGGGCTATTCCTACTCCAGACAAACAGCCGTTACCACTGCAGGTGTACTCTGGCGAGCTATCA
>NW_024121276.1:20953-43117 GCF_016745375.1 Pimephales promelas | reverse complement strand
GAAAGCACCATCACACAGTCTGATGCTCTGAGGTCAGCTTCGTACACGGCGTCCTCCATCACAGAGGTCCAGGGCTGTTACAGCATCGATGGCCACACAGAACACTTGAATGGCAAAAGCTGCAATGACATTGACTGCACCATCTTCAAACCAGAGAATCCCTTTGCCTGATGCCACTGAACATGGTAGTATCTATCTATGTATATATATATATATATATAATATATATATATAATATATATATATACTATATAACTTTTATTACAGCGACAGTTACATGGCTGACTTGGACCTTTCTACAACAAATGTTCATAATTCACTGCTCATACTCTCTGAAGGGTGGAGAAAAGATAATTCTCCAAGAATTTACACTGAAAAACATTTTGCTACCTTCATTTAATGTTCATTGGACAAATACAAGCATTATTTGGCTGATGTTTGTACCTCACAGTATTGTAGTTTGCTTGACTGCTGTCTGCAGTGGAGTTTGTGTAAATATTAAGCTCTTATACTTTATGTAATGCACTTCTTTGTCTTATAAGATTGTCCTTGTGATAAAAAAAGAAAGATAAATCTAATCCAAATAATGACCACACTGAGAAATGTATATTTTACTGAAAAAGTAAAACAAAACAACTATATATATATATATATATATATATATATTAGGGCTGTCAATGATTAATCACGATTAATCACATCTAAAATAAAAGTTTTTGTTTACATAATATATGTGAGTGTATTGTGTATAATTATTTTGTATATATATATAAATACACACACATGCATGTATATTTAAGAGAAAAAATATCATTTATATATAAAATATTTATATGTAATATAAATTATATATAAATCTATATACAGTATACATGAAAATAGTTCTTAAATATATACAAGCATCTGTGTGTATTATATATATATATATATATATATATATATATAATTATACACAGTATTTTTATACACAGTAAAATTTTATTTTATATAAATTTTATTTTGGATGTGCATGATTAATCATTTGACAGCCCTAATATATATATATATATACATATACTGTACATTTATAAATTGAAGAGGGTGCAAAAGCCAGTGCCGCTTTTTCTTTTTATAACACTGATTTCTCAACTATTTTAATATAAAGACAGTATTAGCCATTTGTTGTCTTTGTTTATTTGGACAAGACGTAAATTGAAACTTCAGGAAGACATCAATAAGATTTATTGTTTTTAGTATGCACGATTTTCAATTCTGATTGCTATGTAAGTATATCTGTTATTTGACGAAACAGATCACAAATATTGTGAGAATATTGTAAAGTAATTCAAAAACACCTGCTTTAGGGGCCCCTAAATATGACACTGGAGATCGGACCATAATTTATGTAACATTTCTAGCTTTAGTAAGAACTCAGTGTGAAGATTTACAGTATGAAAACATGCTCATCCCTTTAAAATATATTTCTCAATATAATCTAATTCACATGCTTATTTTTTTCACAAATAAATTTATACTATTCATGCCACGTTTTCAGTGTTTGACATATTTCTCAACATGCTTGTAGTGTTCAGTCATGTGACCTTTGAAATCAGGTACAATAATCTGCTACCTAGTGTATGCTACTCATATTTCCTATCTTGTGTCAAAGGCAGGGATTCAGAAGCAATATGTGAATCTAAATTTAAAAAAAGGTTCCTGATATTTGACCCTGTGGCTTCTAAAGATGCCTTTAATTCTACCTTTCACCCACTCGGCCTAAATTCAATTACATTCCGTATGATTTAAATAATGCACCCAGTGTTTCCTTGTCACAGAGTTACCTAAACTCACTCCGTTCTTCTCTGAAATTCAGCAAGTTTTTTATAATAGTTATATTTTCATAATAATCATAATATTTGACCCAAAATTATCGCCATTATGTGCTCACCCTCATGTCATTTAAAAACAACATGCCGTTAGTTATTTCTGTTTGACAAAAGGAGAACTTCAGATTAATCTTACGCCACTCAATGATGTTCACACCTGTCTAACGTACCATTAATTTCATTCAGATCTGACTCATGCACTATATTCTAAGCTTTCTGAACTCTTACAATATTTACATTTCAATCTATTCAACAGACTGAAATTTAATTCATTAAGAGTTCAATTATTTTGGGTCTGTTATGAATGAGCCAACTGATGCGATTCATAAATAAGTGGGGAAAAAAAAAACTCCCTGATATTGTCACATTATTTTGAGGTGATTTATGCTTTTGTCCATATTAAACCATTAAAAAAACAGAATTGATGACAGACAGGCAATGCTACAAAAGCAGTAATGTGCTTGTCCTAAATATGTAAATATTGTATTGTTAGCTGTAATCACATCTGAATATGTTATATGCATTACAATATGCATTGCATTTCTTCCACAATAAACAAGAAACATAACTCAATCTAGGTTCAGAACAAATCAGTATTAATATTGCAAATCACAGCATGTTAAAAAAAATCCCAATCAAACATCCTCTCTATCATCTCATCAAGTTCTGCAGTATGTAATTTTCCTTGAATGTAATTTCTTTTTCATGAATGTGTGCCAATTACTGTTGCTCATGATGTTTTGTTATTTTTATGTTGCTTGTAATAATTTGTGTTTCAGTGAAAACAAAACACTCACTGCAGGACGGTTTATGTTTCATGTTGCAAATACATATCCGCTTGTCGTTTTTCGACCTGGTATTTGAGGTTGTACTTTGCATCAGAATAGTTGTATTGTGTCTATGTGTGATGATCTGCGGCTGGAGTGCCCGCTTGAGCCTCTGGGGGGCACTCCTTCCTAGCTTATTGTTTCTTTCATGTTTTACCCTGGACTGATTATGGTTTATTTCATGCACCTGTGTTTTATCATCTTGTTTAGTTCACCTGTCTTAAGCCCGAGTTTCCCCTTTGTTCGGGGCTCAGTATTGTGTGTGTATAGTGTCTGACTGCTTCAAGTGTTTAGTATTTTCTAGTTTCCTTAGTATTTCCTAGCTTCACGGTTCCTGGACTCTCTGCCTGTATCTGGTCTTCCCGTTTGCCTAATCCCTGTATTGTTTGATTGCTGATCTGGACTGCTTACCTGGTTTTGACCCCTGCCTGTTTCCTTGTACCTGTCTCTGGATTGTCCTCTTTAATAAAGCCTGCGTTTGGATCACCTCTGTCCATGTTCCATGTGCAGTTTCATGACAGAATACTGAGCCACTACTGATCCAGCGGCTGAGAGGAACACGGACCTCGCAATGGATCCCACAGCACAGATCGTATGCCTCCGCCAAGGAGAACGTCCTCTCAAGGTTTTTGTGATGGATTTTTTGAAGCTCTCTCATCTGTCCTACTTGGATGATTTTTGTTTAATGATATTCTTTCGGGGAGGACTGTCTGAACCGCTCGGCTCTGATATACCGTTTCCGAGTCCAAGCTGGACTCTTTCCCAATATATTGATCTGGCCCTTTCCATGAGCGGTTCGCTTTTTACTGTGGATTTCTTGGAACTTTTGCTTCACAGAGGACCCGACGATTTGGCATTTTACAAGGTACCCACTGAATCCACGCATCTAGAGTCTCCCGGTGAACCAGCACTTGGTGAGGAGTCCCCCGAATCCACGCGACATGTGAATCCTGTTGTTCTAACACTTCACGTAAGCTCCGTTGCATTCCTGGCTCAAGAGTTTTCCACTGAGCGCGTGCCAGCCGAGTCAAGTGAGTCAACGGCCGAGTCAAGTGAGTCAACGGCCGCGTCAAGTGAGTCAACGGCCGAGTCAAGTGAGTCAACGGCCAAGTCAAGTGAGTCAACGGCCGAGTCAAGTGAGTCAAGTGTGTCCAGGTCCAAATCAAGTGAGTCAAGTGTGTCCAGGTCCAAATCAAGTGAGTCAAGTGTGTCCAGGTCCAAATCAAGTGAGTCAAGTGTGTCCAGGTCCAAATCGAGTCAAGTGAGTGAATCTCCTCTTCAAGTGAGCGCTGAATCTCCTCTTCCAGTGAGCGCTGAATCTCCTCTTCCAGTGAGCGCTGAATCTCCTCTTCCAGTGAGCGCTGAATCTCCTCTTCAAGTGAGCGCTGAATCTCCTCTTCAAGTGAGCGCTGAATCTCCTCTTCAAGTGAGCGCTGCATCTCCTCTTCAAGTGAGCGCTGCATCTCCTCTTCAAGTGAGCGCTGCATCTCCTCTTCAAGTGAGTGAGTTGTCCAGTCCAGCGAGTGTGTCTAGCCCTGTGACGCGCCGCCGCAGGAGGAGGAGAAGGAGGACTCGTTTGGTTCGCCAGGCCCCGGTGAGCGGGCCTAGACTCCTCGCTCTGCCGGCCCCGCCTCTGCGCCTCGCTCTGCCGGTCCCGCCTCTGCGCCTCGCCCTGCCGGCCCCGCCTCTGCGCCTCGCCCTGCCGGCCCCGCCTCTGCGCCTCGCCCTGCCGGCCCCGCCTCTGCGCATCACCTTGACTGCGCCCTTCAAGCTCCGGGAGACCTTTCCTGAACCCGTTTACCACCCAGAGGTTCCTCCCGTGAATTTCCCCAAGTATTTTTTGGGGGGCACTAGGTACTCTGCGGGGCCCTTGGAGGCGACACTGACATGGACCGCACCTGAGTCTGCTCCGCCCTCGTCTCTGCCTGAGCCTGCTCCGCCCTGGCCGCCATCAAGTCCTGCTCCGCCCTGGCCGCCTTCACGTCCTGCTCCGCCCTGGCCGCCTTCACGCCCTGCTCCGCCCTGGCCGCCATCACGCCCTGCTCCGCCCTGGCCGCCATCACGCCCTGCTCCGCCCTGGCCGCCATCACGCCCTGCTCCGCCCTGGCCGCCATCACGCCCTGCTCCGCCCTGGCCGCCATCACGCCCTGCTCCGCCCTGGCCGCCATCACGCCCTGCTCCGCCCTGGCCGCCATCACGTCCTGCTCCAACCTGGTCACCCACGCTCCACGGCCCAGGCCCGCCTTGCCTGTGTCCGGGTCCCGTTCCCCTGCACGGGCCTGGCCCTCCGTCCCTCCCCCGGGATCACCTTCACTCTGCCCCCCGCCTGGATTGTTCTAGGAGCGTCTGGAAGCCGCTCCTTAGAGGGGGGGTTATGTGATGATCTGCGGCTGGAGTGCCCGCTTGAGCCTCTGGGGGGCACTCCTTCCTAGCTTATTGTTTCTTTCATGTTTTACCCTGGACTGATTATGGTTTATTTCATGCACCTGTGTTTTATCATCTTGTTTAGTTCACCTGTCTTAAGCCCGAGTTTCCCCTTTGTTCGGGGCTCAGTATTGTGTGTGTATAGTGTCTGACTGCTTCAAGTGTTTAGTATTTTCTAGTTTCCTTAGTATTTCCTAGCTTCACGGTTCCTGGACTCTCTGCCTGTATCTGGTCTTCCCGTTTGCCTAATCCCTGTATTGTTTGATTGCTGATCTGGACTGCTTACCTGGTTTTGACCCCTGCCTGTTTCCTTGTACCTGTCTCTGGATTGTCCTCTTTAATAAAGCCTGCGTTTGGATCACCTCTGTCCATGTTCCATGTGCAGTTTCATGACACTATGCTGCACCTAAATTCAACCACTATAAATGTTCTTTTCTGTGTGAATGTAATTTGTCTTTTGTTATCCTAAGGTGTATTCATGTAACATTTCTTTCATAAAATGTGGGCAGTTGCAATGATGTGTATCGTATTATTCTGTAATTATAGATTATTATTTCAAGTGTCTTGTTTGAATACTAATGAATACTATTGTCCATCCTTCGGATGAGATGTTAAACCGAGGTCCTGACTCTCTGTGGTCATTAAAAATCCCAGGATGTCTTTCAAAAGAGTATGGGTTTAACCCCGGCATCCTGGCCAAATTTGCCCAGTGGCCTCTGTCCATCATGGCCTCCTAATCATCCCCATATGAAGAGTTCAGATGCAAAAGCATCTAAATGCCATTTGAAATTTTCTTCTAGAATGGTCATTTTTATCAAACTTGTATATTTAAGTTCAGTAATTTCACTTAAATGGCAATTAATAGGTAATCTTCATTGCCATTGAAGTGAAATTACTGAACTTAAATATACAAGCTTGATAAAAATGATCATTTTAGAAGAAAATTTCAAATGGCACTTAGAGGCTTTTGCATCTGAACTCTTCATATATACCAATTGGCTTCATCACTGTCTCCACTCCACCAGTAAGCTGGTGTGTGGTGAGCGTTCTGGCGCTCTATGGCAGCTGTCGCATCATCCAGGTGGATGCTGCACACTGGTGGTGGTTGAGGAGATTCCCCTCTCTATGTAAAGCACTTTGAGTGCCAAGAAAAGCGCTATATAAATGTAATTAATTATGAATTATTAATGTGTGTTTCATTAAAAGCGGTGTGGAACAGACGCTGGTCATAAAGGCACATAAAAGGTTCCACTATTCACACTAAACACGATTGAAATTAATTTTCTCAAATTCCAAGGGCAATCTAATGACATGTTCACAAAGCCATGTTCCTCATCAAACGTGTTCTTCAACTGCACACAATTCTCTGGGAACGGCTAAAGGCAATGCAAAGATGGCTTTTATTGGTCTTCAATGATCATGAATTGCACAAATATTGTAGATAAAGTATACAGAACAGCCTTTCTTTTTGTTTTCTTTAAATGTTTAAGCCATGTGGGTAAAATTTGCAGACAGCTTTTTACAGTCGGTGTTGGTGGCTTCAAATAGTTCATGAGTAGTTGAAAACTGCATCATTTGAGTTTAATTTGAAACTAAATATTCAATAAAGTGTTCAAAAAGTCAGAAGAATTCCAAAACCTGAAGCCACTTAATGGTTGTTTTTGCTATTTGATCAGGAGCTATTTGTCTTGTTGAAAAATACCATCTGATCGTTCCATTTCAATTGTGGGAAGTGAGCCATTCTGGAATATTCCCCAGTACTCCGAAACATTAAATGGCTTTTTACAGTGAATTAGCTCATCAGTACCAGCAGCTAAAAAGGCTCCCTACACATTTACACCTCCTCCTCCATGTTTCTCTGTGGTAAGCGTGCTATTATTATTATATTTCTCATCAATTTTTTAATGATTCAAAATTTATTGCAAGTATGAAAATGCTGCATTAAAGCCATAAAATGCATAAAATTCTCTGACCCACCTCTGAGCAGCATTAAACTGTGTAGAAACCTAAATGCCACTTCAGAAGTGCATCTGTGCCACCTTTGCAGTGTATCCAGTTCAGATGGACACAACCTAGACACGACCATAACACATCCCTGAAGTGTCAGCAGAGTTTGCTTTGAGTAGCCTCTCCCCTGTGAAGCCCTCATCGTCACAACAGTCATCGGCACAGATCCTCAACATGCCCATCTCCATCCCGGCGTGACTCCGATCTTCAACCAGATGAACTGGATATTATTCTGATTGATTGTTCCAAACCAATCTGACTTCTGACCAGTAATGCTGCCTGAATCAAAACCATTTTGGTCCTGGTCAAGACAATATCTTAAACTCCAAACTGAATGTCAGTATGGGAAAGAAAGGTGATTTAAGCAATTTTGGGTGTCGCATGGTTGTGCACAACCTTGAGGCGGATGGGCTACAACAGCAGAAGACCCCACCGGGTTCAGTATCACTCATCTCCACTACAAATGGGAAAAAGAGGCTACAATTTGCAAGAGCTCACCAAAATTGGACAGTTGAAGACTGGAAAAATGTTGCCTGGTCTGATGAGTCTCGATTTCTGTTGAGACTTTCAGATGGTAGAGTCAGAATTTGGCGCAAACAGAATGAGAACTTGGATCCATCATACCTTGTTACCACTGTGCAGGCTGGTAGTGGTGGTGTAATGGTGTGGGGGACGTTTTCTTGGCACACTTTAGGCCCCTTAGTGACAATTGGGAATCGTTTAAATGCCATGGCCTACCTGAGCATTGTTTCTAACCATGTCCATCCCTTTATGGCCACCATGTACCCATCCTCTGATGGCTACTTCCAGCAGGATAATGCACCATATCACAAAGCTGGAATCATTTCAAATTGGTTTCTTGAACATGACAATGAGTTTACTGTACTAGAATGGCCCCCACCAGATCTCAACCCAATAGAGCATCATTGGGATGTGTTGGAATGGGAGCTTCGTGCCCTGGATGTGCATCCCACAAATCTCCATCAACTGCAAGATGCTATCCTATCAATATGGGCAAACATTTTTTAAATGAAACATCACTGAACTTACTTAAGCTGGACTGTGATGCTATTTTCTTCTGGAAACAAACTTTTTTGCATTATTTCCCCGCTATCTCTATAAAGCTGCTTTGAAACAATCTGTATTATAAAGCCTGCTATTTAAATAAATGTGACTTGACTTTACTATAAAACAGTCTTATAACAGTATAAAAATATAGTTGCCTAAACATAGTATAAACCGACTGTGAACTGCTCATTTAGTTGCCATTGATTAAAGGGGGGGTTGACTGCTTTTTTTCTTTGCATGATTGTGTTTATGGGGTGCAATATAACATGTATTCGTGGTTTTTCTTTTTTAAAAAGTCTTATTTTTCATAAACTTCACCTTTATTGTTAGCCGCGCTCTCCTCTGTCCCCTGAACGAGTATTTGACTTCCTGATTCAATGAAACCACTCCCTCAGAAACAGGCTATGGGCTCAGATTGGTTCGTTTGGGCCGGTGTGTTGTGATTGGCTAAACTGTCGCTCACATTGTCCGGAAGGTTAACGCCCATTACCTTTACGGGCGAAACGGGCATGCCAAAGGTGGATACCATAGACGGTGGATACACGTAAATAATGATGTCGAGACTGCAGTATCAGTGAGGCAGAATCAGACCGAGAAAGCCGCGATGAATCGAGTCAAGCAGAACCTCACCACACACGGCTCTTACTAAACGTTTCTGAATGATAATTTGCTAAATTTTTTAAACATATACACATTTGTTTTACACAATAGCATCTGACTGGCATCGATAGCAACTGACTGGCTACTAATGTTAAACACAAACAGCGTTGGCATTGGCAAGTTTACGTTCCCATATCGAAAATAACGTCATAAAGCATATATACATGAAAAATACATTTACAACATTAGTACTTATACAAAATTCATGTCCATAATGTTTGTACGCATTTGTCGTAGACACAAAATACTAGCATAACTAGTAGCCTATAGTGGCTATAAAGCCAGCGCTGGCATTTGAAAAAAAGAAATAAATAAAAATAAAACACAAGGCTACGTCTGGAATTATACATGCAAATACATTTAAAATGATTAAGTCTTAGCCTACTTACAGGTTGTGGCCCAACAACTGCTGCCTCTGGTTTTAAAGTTACAGTTTTAGTAACAGTTTCTTGTTGAATCGGTGTTGTATTCGTGGAGATTCTGGAAGCTGTCTTCCGTAAAATGCGTAGCACAGAGAGCTAAATTACGATCGTCATTTTCAGGAATATAATCAAACATAAATTGTATCCATTGTTGACGAAGTAGCGTCCGTGGGAAGCTCGAACACAGAAGACCTGTGAGCTGGGTGAACACTCACTCGACGTGCCGCAGAAATATGCACATGCCTTTTCCTGCATATTCCGGAGGGAGGGTTGATGCAAATGTGTGGGTTAGTGACGTACCATAACCCAGCTGTAGTCCCAATCGAGTCGTTTTTGTAGCCAATTGGTAGTGGTGGAAATTTTGATTCTTTTCAGTGACTCGTTCATTTTTAGTTCGTTCACCAAAATGATTCGTTCAGACTCGTTCACTGATTCGTTCAGTTTTTTTTTTCCATATACATCAGCAGCAGGTGCGGCAAAATGTGTTAACAACGTATTTACTTGTTACAAAATAAAAACTGATTTGACTTTATTAAAAATTGTACTCATTAAATTGATAAAATAAGTCTAAATAAGCGATCAAAGTCTCAACACTCTTTTTATCTTTTAAATTACACTCTTTTTGGATGACCAAATCACTAGTGTTTTTTAATCTGTTTGCATATACTAGGCAGGCTAGTTAACATTTTATTTGTTTGGTCATAACGAGTTAAACGAGGAGTTATTTTCTGTATGTAAGTTATGAATTGCGCGTTCACAGTACGGATACCTGCGCTTTGCATTCACTTTCTGCTGATTGATGAACTAGATTGACAGAATGGCCGACCTGGTACACGAACTGGGTATAGCAACCAGTTCGTTCAATTTGTTCAATTCGTTCACGAACGGGAGATCTCTCTCTCGTTCAGACTCATTCAGCAGAGTAGATCCAACCAATTACATGCGCCTTCTAAGGCCAAGCTGAAATGCTATTAGCTGACGTGAGTCACGTGACGCAAATGAGCTGGAATGACGTGACGCAAATAATCAATACTCTATTTTTTTTTAATGTTTTACAGTTTTTAAACAAACAAAAGTGCATGACATGACATATATATTTATTTTTTAAAGTATAAAACTGTTGAAACATAAAACAACAATAATAAAAATAAATAATACAAAATGCACACAAAACAACACCAGTGCTAGTGGTGCCACTCATATTGAAGTTAGCAGATTACCTGATGTAGTTTGTAGATTTTATTAAAAACGAAAATTTTAAGCTGTCTTTTATTAAATTAAACCATCAGCTTGCACTGTTAACTTCGTCGTCATTATTATCTTGACGTTCAAACAACTGGTTCTTTCATTCACGAACGAGATGTATGTAACAGTTCATTGGACACGTTCAAACTCAAAGCAACTCAATAAAGGGCGTATTCGTTCACTAGATTCAACCAATCACATGCTCCGTCCTCGTATCATACTCGAAGGCTATTGGCTCGAGGTTTAGTCACTCTTTGGCTTTGACAGATGAAACGGGCCACAGAGCTACACGGTTCATTGAGCTGCGCATGCGCGCAATAGCGGCGCGCAGTGGTAGAAGGGGGAATTTCAGTGAACGAGAAATATGAGTCAATGGATAACGTGAACGAGAATGATTCGTTCACCTAAAAGATTCGTTCAAAAAGAACGATTCGTTCACGAACGTAACATCACTACCAATTGGCTTTATGCCCAGCTGCACTACTTCCTGAACTTCCGCCAGCTCCTTGTTTCCTGTCTGCCATTATTGGCCAAATTGATTAATTCAGGTGTGTCTGATTATTGTTGCCATGACTACTGAGGTCAGGTACACCTAAATTAATCAATTTGGCCAATAATGGCAGACAGGAAACAAGGAGCTGGCTGAAGTTCAGGAAGTAGTGCAGCTGGGCATAAAGCCCATTATACTTCCTGATTTTTAAAAGACAATATCTCTGTTTACACTAAACTTTCAGTGCTGCAACTTTGCAGATACTGTTCATGCACCAACAGCAACATTACTGTAACGGTCACCAGGTGGAGTGCCCTTGAGAGTCACCAGAGGGCACTCCACACCAGATGTTCATGTTTCCCTCACAACTACATTTCCCAGAACTCACTGCCCGGACTCATCACTGATCACATTCACCTGTACCTCATTCACTGATTGCATTCACCTGTGTCTCATCCTGTTAGTGTGTCTATATATACCTTGTGTTCACATTCAGTGTTTGCGAAGTCTTGTTTAAGTGTTACACTGCATTTCTGAGCGTTTTCCGTGTTTGTTTTCTGGTTTTTGACGTTGGATTGTTCTTGGATTTTGATTACTGCTGCCTGCCCTGACCTCTGCCTGTTTCCCGGATTCCCACTGTGTATTCTCCATTGTCCTGTCTGCTAATTCTCGACCCTGCCTGTACGACTAATCTTAAATAAAGCTGCATTTGGATCTTCATCTCCAAGTCTTGGAGCAGTTCGTAACAGAAGACTTCGCCACACCGAGATCCAGCAACAACCGACCAACAAATGAATCCAGCAGCACAAATCCGAGAGTTTGCTGGTCAGATCGCGGCCTTGGCCCTGGATAGCCGTGATCTGTTCCAGTATACCTGGGGGTTTGTTCCTCTCGCTGCCTCCTGCTCTCTCGGTGATGAGGCTATTAAGCTGTGTTACCAGCTAGGGGCTAAGGAGGTCAACCCGAGGGAGCTCCCCAATCTCTCGGGTCTGAACTGGAGAGAGGCGGTCTCCGTTTGTGAAGAAAGTTTCATTCCAAAGCCTCATCACGTCTCAGCAGAGCTTCCAGAGCCTCGTCACGTCTCAGCAGAGCTTCCACAGCCCGCGCTCACCGTCAGCCCTGCCGAGCCCGCGCTCACCGTCAGCCCTGCCGAGCCCGCGCTCACCGTCAGCCCTGCCGAGCCCCCGCTCACCTTCCAGCCAGAGACCGTACAGCCAGAGACCGTCAAACCAGAGTCTCGTCCCGCCGAGACAGCCCAGCCAGAGTCTCGTCCCGCCGAGACAGCCCAGCCAGAGTCTCGTCCCGCCGAGACAGCCCAGCCAGAGTCTCGTCCCGCCGAGACAGCCCAGCCAGAGTCTCGTCCCGCCGAGACAGCCCAGCCAGAGTCTCGTCCCGCCGAGACAGCCCAGCCAGAGTCTCGTCCCGCCGAGACAGCCCAGCCAGAGTCTCGTCCCGCCGAGACAGCCCAGCCAAAGTCTCGTCCCGCCGAGACAGCCCAGCCAGAGTCTCGTCCCGCCGAGAAAGCCCAGCCAGAGTTCCATGTCAGTCCTGCCGAGTCTGAGCCTGTTCACGTCACTTCTGCCGAGACAGAGACGCTTCACGTCACTTCTGCCGAGCCAGTGTCTATGGACAAGTTGGCCGTTTCAGAGACTGTTCACGTTCCTTCTGCCGACCCAGTGTCTCCGGACAAGATGGCCGCCTCCGAGCCAGTGTCTCCGGACAAGATGGCCGCCTCCGAGCCAGTGTCTCCGGACAAGATGGCCGCCTCCGAGCCAGTGTCTCCGGACAAGATGGCCGCCTCCGAGCCAGTGTCTCCGGACAAGATGGCCGCCTCCGAGCCAGTGTCTCCGGACAAGATGGCCGCCTCCGAGCCAGTGTCTCCGGACAAGATGGCCGCCTCCGAGCCAGTGTCTCCGGACAAGATGGCCGATCCAGTGTCTCCGGACAAGATGGCCGATCCAGTGTCTCCGGACAAGATGGCCGATCCAGTGTCTCCGGACAAGATGGCCGATCCAGTGTCTCCGGACAAGATGGCCGATCCAGTGTCTCCGGACAAGATGGCCGATCCAGTGTCTCCGGACAAGATGGCCGATCCAGTGTCTCCGGAAAAGATGGCCGATCCAGTGTCTGCCCCCGATCCAGTGTTTGTTTCTGTGTCTGTGTCTATCCTTGTGACCATTTCTGATGTAGTGTCTGTTCCTGAGCCGGTGTCTGGTCCTGAGAGGGCATCACCGCCGTGGCCGCCCGAGGGGTCTTCGCCGCCGTGGCCGCCCGAGGGGTCTTCGCTGCCGTGGCCGCCTGAGGGGTCTTCGCCGCCGTGGCCGCTCGAGGGGTCTTCACCGCCGTGGCCGCCCGAGGGGTCTTCGCCGCCGTGGCCGCCCGAGGGGTCTTCACCGCCGTGGCCGCCCGAGGGGTCTCCACCGCTTTGGCCGCCCTCAAAGCCTGCTCCGCCCTGGCCGCCCGCACAGCCTGCTCCGCCCTGGCCGCCTGCACAGCCTGCTCCGCCCTGGCCGCCTGCACATCCTGCTCCGCCCTGGCCGCCTGCACAGCCTGCTCCACCCTGGTCTTCCGTCCTAGTCTCCAGGCCCTATTCTGCTCCACAGGCCTGGCCCTCCATCCCTCCCCCGGATCCGCCTCCGCTCCACCTCCCTCCTGAACTGTTTTTGGAGCGTCTGGAAGCCGCTCTTTGGGGGGGGGGGCTATGTAACGGTCACCAGGTGGAGTGCCCTTGAGAGTCACCAGAGGGCACTCCACACCAGATGTTCATGTTTCCCTCACAACTACATTTCCCAGAACTCACTGCCCGGACTCATCACTGATCACATTCACCTGTACCTCATTCACTGATTGCATTCACCTGTGTCTCATCCTGTTAGTGTGTCTATATATACCTTGTGTTCACATTCAGTGTTTGCGAAGTCTTGTTTAAGTGTTACACTGCATTTCTGAGCGTTTTCCGTGTTTGTTTTCTGGTTTTTGACGTTGGATTGTTCTTGGATTTTGATTACTGCTGCCTGCCCTGACCTCTGCCTGTTTCCCGGATTCCCACTGTGTATTCTCCATTGTCCTGTCTGCTAATTCTCGACCCTGCCTGTACGACTAATCTTAAATAAAGCTGCATTTGGATCTTCATCTCCAAGTCTTGGAGCAGTTCGTAACAATTACACACTATTTAAAATCAAAAAAGTGAAATCGCAGTCAACCCCTCCTTTAAAAAAATAAAAAAATGAAAAAATAGATGTGTAATGAAGCACTGAACAGAAATAACTAATATGTCATTATTTTAAGTAATAAAAAAAATGAACACAAGTAGTTACTTTTGAAAATATGGGAAACAGAACACAAAAAGTAGAAGTAAATTTTACAGGAGTAATGTCTGTACTGCATGTCAGATACTTTTGAGAACTAAAGGGCATCATGCTGGGATTGAAGACTAAAACAGTTCTTCAAAGGAAGAAGTGGCCACCAGATGTTTCCTTTGACATGCCACAGTGAGTGCAGCATTAAATTGAGAACACATGTCCACCATCTTGGACAGAATTAAATGGGGGCAAACCCAGAGAGCATTCTGATTTAGTCTTTACAACACTTGAATGGAAAACAAACTGTGAAAGAGTTGAATGAGACACTGAGAAACACCAAAACCTTTTTTTTTTTTAAATACAGGACTTCCTTAGAGACATGTCATCATCAATAATACTGAAAAGTTATACGTTGGTGCCCTTTTCTTTTGGCTGAGGAGAATGTGTTTTATTTACTCCATTCCAACTGAAAAGATGATGTTCAGTGCTCAAGCTCTCTCAACATGTAGAACGGAGTCTAATCAGAGGGAAAGTCCACCGAAACTAAGGGGTGGTGAAACAGGTGGGCTAACATACAAAAATACTTGACAAAAAGGAGATAAGCATTCATTCCTCTGCCCACATGAACCTGTGTTCACCATATGGTCTGCTTTTTCTAAGAATTTTAACAGTAACCTACGTCATTGTCTTAAATAAATATTGCTCATCTGTATTCATGGAGATACGGCAGGAATGATGAGACACTTCTGTCAGGCGAAGAATGAGAAGACAGAAGAGACCCCTCATAAAACATTTAGCATTTCAAGGATAGCACACAACATGGTAAGTGCACACAGGATTTTCATTGCTGAAAATTGGTTTTACATAAGCAGAATTCATAAAAATCAATAAAGTTCAATTAGCATGTTTCCATGTTTTTTTTGTTGTTGTTGTTGTTGTTTTGGATATCGTATATATATATATATATATATATATATATATATGAAGAGTTCAGATGCAAAAGCCTCTAAGTGCCATTTGAAATTTTCTCAATTTTTATCAAGCTTGTATATTTAAGTTCAGCAATTTCACTTAAATGGCAATGAATATTACCTATTAATTGTCATTTAAGTGAAATTACTGAACTTAAATATACAAGCTTGATAAAAATGGCCATTTTAGAAGAAAATTTCAAATGGCATTTAGAGGCTTTTGCATCTGAACTCTTCATATATACACACATATTATCAAGGCCGGCTCACAAGCCGTCGACAAAGAAGCAAATGACACGTGTTACAATATGTTATATATGGTCATAAGGAACTGGAAGTGACAGACTATGTATTGTTGAACCCTGAGTCCTGTGTATGTGACGTCATTGAGATGCGCAAGCACGTAAAATAAAGAGAAGCACTGAGAAGCATGCGGTTGTGAGATTCATTTATTTTATAGAAATAGAGTGAGTGTCATACAGAGCCAAGCATAACATGGTGGCAGCGGTAAAGCACGAGATAAAAGTGTAAGATTAAAGTTTGTTTTCGAGAAAGCAACAGTGAGAAACGAATGCCGATCATGGAGGGTGCGTTTGGATTGAAACCTCCAGCAAACTTTGACTGGAATGCGACGTGCATACCCAAAGCTTGGAAAGCGTGGGAAGAGGAGTTTTCCCTGTACATGGATTTGTCGCTTACAGATGCGGACAACAAAACGAAGGTAAAAGTTTTCCAATATCTAATCGGAGAAACAGGACGAGAGCTGTGTAAAACGCTGAGCGCAGCCCTGCCGGCTGACGGCGAGTTGACGATTGAATGGCTGTTAACCGCGTTCAGAAATCATTGCAATGCGGCACCGAATGAAACGGTGGAAAGATACAAATTTTTCTCCAGAAATCAGAACTCAAGTGAAACGTTTGACAAGTATGTTACTGACTTGAAAGTGCTGGCTGACACATGCAATTTTGGAACGGCTAGAGACTCTCTGATTAGAGACCGAATAGTATGCGGTATAATGAACTCGCACGTGAGAGAACGCCTGTTAAGAGAGACGGAACTGACGCTGGAGAAATGCGTGAGGATATGCAAAGCATCAGAACTGTCAAAAGAGAATGTGATGACTATTGAAGGTCAGAAATCAGAAGTACACGCAGTTCAGAGAGTTAGACAAGCCCAGAGTGCCAAACAAACACAACCAGCTAAGTGCAAATTCTGTGGAAAACAGCATGAGTGGAAAAAACAGAGTTGCCCTGCATACGGAAAGCAGTGCAGGAAATGTGGCAAGATGAACCATTTCGCATCCACATGCAAAACCAAAGAGACAATGCGAAAGGGAATACACAGTGTTGTAGAAAGGGAAGAAGAAGAACTGTATCAAGAAATACTAAGTCTGAATTCACAAAAGGAGGACAAACATGATAAACAACTGTTTGCAACCATGCTGATAAATGAGAGGCCAGTCAAATTTCAACTAGAACAACGTTATACCCATTCAACTGTTAAACCCTGACACAGTAATGGAAAAGACTGAACAGATTCTGGTCATGTATAACAAGAGCACCCTAAAACCCATAGGGAAGTGCAGAATAAAAATAAGAAACCCCAGAAACAGGAAACTCTATCGTCTGGAGTTCATTGTAGTGGATGAAAGCTCATCAGTGCCCCTGCTAGGAAACAAGGCTGTGCAAGCAATGGACCTGGTAAGAATACAGCATGAAAACATTATGGCAATTGATGATATTGTTACCACAGAGAGATGCAGTGAAAAGCTAACGTGGGACAAGGGAGACATACAACGAGAGTATGCTGATGTATTTGAGGGAGATGGATGCCTGGAAGGGACATACAACCTCGAGGTAGATCCTGAAGTCAAACCAGTGAGGCTTCTAAAGTGGAGAGTACCGGTGGCCCTAATGAAACATCTAAAGCAGGGGTCACCAAACTTTTTTCTCTGGGGGCCACATTATCGTTCCTGACTGTGATGGGGGGCCGGGGCTATATAAAATAGA
The DNA here is from genome assembly GCF_016745375.1 of Pimephales promelas. The sequence goes on along the minus strand of NW_024121276.1, from coordinate 25,827 downwards.
ATTGTGTGACCAAGACCAAACTGACCACCAGCAGGCCTCATAGTAGAGATTACTAGCCTGGCACAGCCATATTTGTTTATCATTAATAGTTGTTTGCAAAAGTAGTAATCGAGTCTTCACACTTTGTTTTAATTTGAAATACCACAGATTTTCCATTTATTTATTTTCGAATACAAATAACATCAAACCTGTCAAGGTAAGAAACATCTGCCTAGTTGAGGTGAGTGGCACTGGTAAGGATGAATGAAAAATTATAAATTATAGGTAGGCCTGTTACTATTTATAATAATTGTGTACAGCACTTAATAAAGGTCAAATAAATAGGCCTATAAAATAAATAAATAAACATTGAAATTATAACAACAACATGAGTAATAGAACTAGTCAGCTCTTATGCCTATCCAGGTGAGCATGCTCAATAAACAACAAAATACCAAATGCAGACATGTTATTATTTTCCAAAAAGCAATTTAAAAAAATAGGCCATGACGACTTTTGGGGATTGCCGGTTCAAGTAGTGGGGGGCAGAGGGGTTGGGGGGCCAGTCAAAGGGGTGTGGCGGGCCTGATTCGGCCCGCGGGCCTTAGTTTGGTGACCCATGATCTAAAAGATGAACTAGGAAGCCTGGAAGAGAGAGGCATCATAGCTCAGGTGGAAAAGAGCACGGATTGGATTAGCGGCATGGTGGTGGTGAAGGAACCAAGTGGAAAACTAAGAATTTGTATTGACCCAAGACAACTAAATAAAGCACTTAAGCGTCAACATTTTCCCCTGCCTACCATAGATGATGTTCTCCCGGATCTGACTAAGGCGAGAGTTTTCACAGTGTGTGATGTAAAGGATGGATTCTGGCATGTAAGGCTTTCAGAAGAGTCAAGTTATCTTACAACTTTCGCTACTCCGTTTGGCAGGTATAGATGGATCAAAATGCCCATGGGGATCAGCCCAGCTCCAGAAGTTTTCCAGCACAGGTTGACTCAGGCGTTGGAGGGGCTGCCAGGAATCCGTATAATAGCAGATGACATCCTCATTTGTGGGGAAGGAGATAACGATGAAACGGCTGAGAAGGATCATGACGAAAAGCTAAGACAACTACTGGAGCGATGCAGAAAGAGAAACATCAAACTAAACTTCAACAAACTCAAGTTGAAACAGAAAGAGGTGCCATACATCGGACACAGACTGACTTCAGAAGGTCTAAAGATTGATCCAGAGAAGGTGAGAGCCATAGTGGAGATGCCCAGACCATCAGATGTGAAGGGGCTGCAGAGATTATTAGGTATGGTGAATTATCTGTCAAAATTTTGTCCACACCTGTCAGATAGCTGTGACACATTAAGACAACTAACACACAGAGATGCGGTTTGGGAGTGGAGTGGAGTGGTGTACAGGCAGAAGCATTCAATAAAGTGAAACAGACGATTGCCTCTGCACCTGTGCTGAAATACTATAATCCAGAAGAAGACCTGGTTCTTCAGTGTGACTCCTCAGAGACAGGGCTGGGTGCAGCACTTCTGCAGGCAGGTCAACCGGTTGCTTTTTGCAGTAGAGCACTTACACCCACAGAAAAGGGGTATGCTCAAATAGAGAAAGAATGCCTCGCAATTCTGTTTGGGATGGAGAAATTCCACCAGTACACCTATGGCCGGAGCACAGAAGTCCATTCTGATCACAAACCCCTTGAAATGATCACAAGAAAGCCACTTTTAGATGCACCTAAGAGATTGCAGAGGATGCTTTTGAGGCTCCAAAGATACGATATTAATGTTGTCTATGTTCCAGGTCGATTAATGTACCTTGCTGACACCCTCAGTAGAGCGTACTTACCAGAGTGTGCTTCAGAAGGATCTGTAGAGACAGAAATTGAGACAATTAACATGCTGCAGTACCTGCCCATTTCAGAAGGAAGTTTACAAAAGATACAGACAGAAACTGCAAAGGATGAGACGTTTCAGATGTTACGGCAAGTGATATATAGTCCAAGGATGGCCAGAAGAGAAAACACAGCTGAAAGAGGAGGTGAGACCATTTTTTTCAGTAAGAGAAGAGCTGAGTGTGCAACATGGTGTGATTTTCAGAGGTGAGAGAGCTGTAATACCAACGAAGCTAAGAACAGAAATCATGGAGAGAATTCATGCTGCACATTTAGGCATAGAAAGTTGTTTACGCAGAGCAAGAGACTGCGTATACTGGCCTGGGATGAGTGCCGCCATAAGAGCATACATAGGAAACTGTGCTGTCTGCAGAGCAGTGGATGTACGGCAGCAGAAAGAAACATTGTGCCCACATGTTATTCCTATGAGACCATGGTCAAAAGTGGGAACAGATTTGTTTTTATTTAACAACAGAGCATATCTCATCACAGTGGATTACTTTTCCAACTTTTGGGAAGTTGACTGTCTCACAGACACCAGATCAAGTACAGTGATACACAAGTTAAAGGCCCATTTTGCACGACACGGGATCCCAGACACTGTGATATCTGACAACGGACCACAGTACAGCTCACAAGAGTTCAAACAGTTCAGCACAGCTTGGGAATTTAAGCAAATAATATCATCTCCACCATATCCGCAAAGCAACGGCAAAGCGGAGTCTGCTGTAAAGACGGCAAAACAGCTGATGGAGAAAGCGAAGAGAGCAAAGACTGATCCATATCTACCTATACTAGAGCACAGAAACACACCATCGCAGGGCTTCCATGCCAGTCCGGCACAAAGACTCATGAGCAGAAGGACTAAAACACTACTGCCGACACATGACGGCCTCCTGCAGCCAGGTGTTGTAAACACAGAACATGCAGTAAAAGCCAACCAACGCAAACAAGCATTCTACTACAACAGAGGAGCAAAAGATCTCAGACCTCTCAGGCAAGGAGAACACGTAAGGGTTCAGCTGGACGCGAAAAACAGATCAGACTGGACACCAGCAACCGTGTTAAGAGTTGCCAATAACAGATCATACACGGTCAAGATGGAAAATGGGACTGTAGTAAGGAGAAATCGGAAACATCTCAGGACTGTGTTTGGAGGACCTCAGAGTGCAGACACCCAAAACATGAGTGTCAAAACTGAACAGTCAAATAAGAAAATCAATCTGGATGAGGGACATTCACGGACAGTAACACACACTCACACACAACATTCAGATAACAGTAACGATGTTGTGACAACCAGAGCTGGCAGAATAGTCAAGAGACCAAAACACTTGAAAGATTTTGTTTAAATCTGTTTAATTGTTACCACGAGACAGAAGAGCTGTTTTGACTATATGGTGTTATATTGTTGTTCTTGGTCACAAGTTATTTCATAAAGTGACCATATTTCATGCCATATATGAAAAAAAAAAAAAAAAAAAAAAAGGAGGATGTTACAATATGTTATATATGGTCATAAGGAACTGGAAGTGACAGACTATGTATTGTTGAACCCTGAGTCCTGTGTATGTGACGTCATTGAGATGCGCAAGCACGTGAAGTAAAGAGAAGCACTGAGAAGCATGCGGTTGTGAGATTCATTTATTTTATAGAAATAGAGTGAGTGTCATACAGAGCCAAGCATAACAACACGTAAGATTGAATGCGAAAGGAATAACATTTATTAAAGTAAAAATAAGAAAATATATCAAAACGAGAACAAGACAATAACTAAAGCAACAAAATAATGGCACGAGGGGAGAGCGCACCCGTCACGACTGAAGGGAGCTGCTTTTATTTGCCGGCATCAGCTCTAACACAGGTGAACACCATCAATCCATCATGACGTCACTCACTCCAACTCCAACCTACAAAACAAGGTAACACTTTAGAATACGGTTCCTTCGTTAATGAATAACTACACAAGAACTAATGAGTAACACAATATTAACAATCTAGTAACCATTATTAACTAACAAGAAACTCTGATTAACGAACTAGTAAGTAATAGCGCACAGACGAAAGTGGTAGTTCACTATTAAGTAATCGATAACTGCTATTTTTTAATACTTCCCAGAGAACTACTGAAAAAGTTTATTAACAATCTAGTAACTACTATTAACTAAAATAAATTCTGATTAACGAATTAGTAAGTAATAGCTCACAGATGAAAGTGTTACTAGATACTTCTGTGGGAATTACTAATTATTTGGATTCGTATTATAAAGTGAAGATCCTTGGAATTAACTAGTAATTACTCAAGTGTTACTAAAGACATTTTCTAAAAGTATACTAAAGTTCACCAAAAATCTCAAACGGTTGCACAAATCATGACTAGATCATGTAGGAACACTTGAGTAATTACTAGTTAGTTCCAATGATCTTCACTTTATAATACGGATCCAAATAATTAATCAGTCGGGTTCACTCAGAGACCAGTGCCACGGTGGAGGACGGGCTATCTGGCGAAGCCAACAGGGCTCCGCCCGGGGAGGAAGTTCCGCCTCCGGAGTCGGCTCTCCACAAAGCCCAATGCCGCTCTCTCCACGTCAATCACTTGACCCGCTTCCTGCCACCAGGGCGGCGGTGAAGCCTGGGCCAGACTGTTGGCGCTGTGGGGACCCGGGGCATTTCATTGACCGGTGTCCAGTGATGGAGGTGGGGACATTGATCCGGGTCCTCGACGCACCACAGGCCACCCTCGATCAAGCTGGCCTATACCAATACCAGTGAGTATCAAGGGGGGTACATATCAGGCTTTGGTGGATTCAGGATGTAACCAAACCTCCATTCATCCCAGCCTGATTCAGCCGAGGGCATTGGATAATAGCCGCATGGTTAAGGTTCGGTGTGTGCACGGGGAGGTGGTGACGTATCCTATTTTGCCTGTGGATATTCAATTTAGGGGAGAAAAGCATAGAATAGAGGTGGCAGTTAACCAGCACCTCCGGCATCCAAT
>NW_024121276.1:0-20906 GCF_016745375.1 Pimephales promelas | reverse complement strand
GCTAGTATACAGGGCATAGAGTAATGACAAATAAAAATCCCTTGTTATTACCACTAACAAGGCTCAAAATAGCCCCACACTAACACGACAGCATAATAAGGGTCCCTACATTCCAAACCGAAGCATTGAGAACTTTGTCAGTGTCCATACAGAAGATATTTTATACACACAGTCAACTTCGGTAATAAAGGAAGAAGCCATCTTTGAAAAATAGTCTCTACCAGTTTTATCTACGAACGCCGATCCAAGTGCGCTGAACTGTGCAGAATCTCATATGGTCCGTTGTTTTCGGAAGAAACACAAACACGAACCGTTTTCTTCTCTTCAATATGTACACGTAGCCTAATGTTCGCGCTCACCTTATCACCTTATTCACATCTCACCAGCGCACATGGATCGGCATTCGTAGATCGACTGGTAGAGACTATTTTTCAAAGATGGCTTCTTCCTGTATTCGCGAAGTTGACGGTGTGTATAACATATCTTCTTATTTAACTGTATGGACACTGACAAAGTTCTCAATGCTTCGGTTTGAATGTAGGGACCCTTATTATGCTGTCGTGTTAGTGTCGGGCTATTTTGAGCCTTGTTAGTGGTAATAACAAGCGATTTTTATTTGTCATTACTCTATGCCCTATATACTAGCATTATACTAGCGTTATAGGCTAAAGTGTTTTTAGAGATAAAACTATTTACATTTGGCAATCATGAAAACAAATCTCAGATAACGGTTGACTAGGTAACAATGTGTAATTAGACCAAAGGTTCATTTTCCGCCGGAGTTGTCCTTTAAGTGTTAGGCGAATAAGTTTACTTGTAGTCGCCAAGTTACTTATAGTCAGTTGAATGTCTGTTGGGGGACCAACAAAATAAAGTGTTAGCAGATATCTACTAATACTCTAATGACGGTTAGTTGACATATAGTTGAAAGTTACTTATAGTTAGTAGAATGTCTAAAGTGGACTATCAAAATAAAGTGTGTGCATAAATCAACTTTATGCAAATGAAGAGCAACTTTCGGAAGCGACAACCAGTAGGAGTTTGGTCAGTGGAGCGCACGTGATCCGTCACTCTTCAGTGCCGAGTCCGACAGAAGCAAGATGACTGAGAAGCTCATTTTAGCTGTCAGAAACTGTTCTATAATTTATGACACGTCTCCATGTACATACAGTGGTACTCGCCGTGGTGACTCCGAGCCTGAATGGTTTTGTGAGCCTAGATCAGGGGTCACCAAACTTTTTTCTCTGGGGGCCACATTATCGTTCCTGACTGTGATGGGGGGCCGGGGCTATATAAAATAGAATTGTGTGACCAAACTGACCACCAGCAGGCCTCATAGTAGAGATTACTAGCCTGGCACAGCCATATTTGTTTATCATTAATAGTTGTTTGCAAAAGTAGTAATCGAGTCTTCACACTTTGTTTTAATTTGAAATACCACAGATTTTCCATTTATTTATTTTCGAATACAAATAACATCAAACCTGTCAAGGTAAGAAACATCTGCCTAGTTGAGGTGAGTGGCACTGGTAAGGATGAATGAAAAATTATAAATTATAGGTAGGCCTGTTACTATTTATAATAATTGTGTACAGCACTTAATAAAGGTCAAATAAATAGGCCTATTAAATAAATAAATAAACATTGAAATTATAACAACAACATGAGTAATAGAACTAGTCAGCTCTTATGCCTATCCAGGTGAGCATGCTCAATAAACAACAAAATACCAAATGCAGACATGTTATTATTTTCCAAAAAGCAATTTAAAAAAATAGGCCATGACGACTTTTGGGGATTGCCGGTTCAAGTAGTGGGGGGCAGAGGGGTTGGGGGGCCAGTCAAAGGGGTGTGGCGGGCCTGATTCGGCCCGCGGGCCTTAGTTTGGTGACCCATGGCCTAGATAGACCGGCATTTGCCACTTTGCTGCAGGTAAATAGCCACGATGGCAAATAACACTCACTGTTTCTCCTTCATCTATAGTATTATGACTTTTATGAACTTTTTATATTTAGACTTTGCAGCAACAAGAAAACACTACTGATCACAGCTCAGTAGGTGATGACCACTATACAGTATGTCAAATAATGGTCAATTTCCTTATATAAGTGAATGCTGAGACATCAAACGTTTGTGATGAGGACATAAATGAAAAAAAAAAAAAAAAGTCTTCTTGATCTCCCCTTGCACAAGACAATAAGCTTTTTATGTTGTGTTCAGGATGTAAATTTATGAGAGGGGGTTTAGGCTGTTATTGATTTTCTCTCTTGAAACGTCGGCATTTTCTGAGAATCCACCTTTTAAGCCACCACAGTTTGCTGAACTGGCATGGATAACAATAGCCCAAGGGTCAAATCAATAAAGAAACACAAACTTAGACACACACACATTTCAAACGCACAGCCCGCGGGCATTTGAGAGGTAGGAATGGATTCAGATGACAGTGTGCTTTGTAGGAGACGCAAAACTAAAAATATCGCACATGTTTAGGGGTGACTGTTAACAAGATGTGAGATGAAACAAAAGGCTGGTGTTTAAAAAAGTGGAGTAAGAAAAATGGCAGGCATCTCCACACGGGTAATTAACCTGGGTTTTCTGCTTCTCTGACATGCCTTTCTTTGGGGTGTCAGCCTGACTCCGCAGGCACTTTACACAAACCAACACGAGCAGAATAATAATGCTATTTAAGAGAGAAAGAGAGAGTGTGGACACAGCAGCACAGCGTCCAGGGGACCAGCGGGGTCGGCACAGTTTTCTGGGCAACATGGCTGGATGGTGTTCAGCATGTTGGGAAAAAGAAAACACGGTACATGTGGAAGTGTAACGTGTACACCCCGGGTGTACTGAACCACTTTAAAGCTACAGCAGAGAACAGACGGGAATATTCTAGATGAAAATAACTTCTCATCAACCACTTTCTATCTCAGTCTGTCTGTCTGTCTCCATCTCCCTCTCCTGTTTTGCACAAAATGAAAACACAAGGGAATTTGTGTGAAGAATCAAATAACTCGCTGTCTCAGAAATTTGCATAGGCTACAATTTTGGGGTAAAGCAGAATCTTCCAGAGGCAGAAGCAATTAATCATGAGTTTTCATCCACATTCTTCTGCAAAAACCCAGGTTTCATTTATCTTACCATGGCATTCAGGCTGGATGCCCACCCAGCTCCCGTTAGCCAGGCAGGTCCGTTCTGAGGACCCCTTCAGAATGTAGCCGGGCTCACAGCTGAATCGTACAACGCTCCCTACGGAGAACTCCTCTCCCAGACGGATCCCGTGCACTGGAATGCCAGGGTCTCCACACAAACCGGCAGAATCCCCTGAAACAACACGCATATGAAGACTAATTAGCACTTGGACTCTTGGCCGGTGTCTCAAACCTCTGATATAGTTATATGACAGTGTTAACAATAGGTATATCCAATCGTATATAAAAATGTATTTCGATATTAATGATAGGGCAGAAAAATATATGGCGAAATGGGGAAAATATGTTCAATGTATTGCAACTAGATGAGAGCATGGTGTTTATTGTAAAACTATACACTTGACTCATTTGATTTTCTTTGTTATTAATTTTTCTCCCCCCCCCCCTTTTTTTTAACTTTACTTAGTTATTTAGTTATTTTTTTTTTGTTTTTGTTCTTCTTTGTTTTTTTCTTTTAGTTTAATTATTTTTTGTTTTATTGTTATGTAAAAATGTAGCATCATTATGGGATATGTTAAGATGTCAATTGTAATATTGACTACAATGCTGTTTATAATGTAATAGTGGTGCTTAAAACTCAATAAAATACTAATTATAAAAAAAACAACAACAAAAAAACAAACAACAACAAAAAACAATGGGTATATCCCTACATCAATACTGATTTTTTTTTTTCATTTTAGTTTGGCCTAAAAAAATTGCACATTTATAATAATGTTTTGAAAAACTGAAATACCATATAAAAAAAGAAAATAAAAACAAAACTGTAAAAAAAAAAAAATCACATAAAATGTAAAAAAAAATATATATTGTGCTCAAAGGACAATACAGATATAAGGGAACAATTTTGGACACAGCTTGCATAACCCAATGGACAGAACTCAAACTAAATTTATCCTACTGAAATCAATAGAGTTGTCTTTACACCTGAAGTACCATGAGTTTAAATGAGGGAAAACCCAGACAACTTCCAACAAATTTAGATTTCCTCTGAAAGTTAGTCTGGCAAAGAGCTCATTCAAGCCTATTTCCAATCCGTCGGCACCAATCAGAAATGTTAGGGCGACCCTCGGAGATGTTTATTATAGTATACAGTATATTGTGCTTGAGCCTTTTGTTTTGTGTATAGTGTAAGGCAGGCCTACTTTTTTTTTTCCCTTGTAACAATTTTTTTAATTGTGATGTATGTGTTTTGTATGTGTATATGTTAGCCTTTTTAACCAAAGACAATTTTCTATCACTGGTTGATAGATAATAAAGTTTTTTTGAATTTGGATTTCTTTGCATACGTCATCTCCTTCATCGCTCTGATTAGTTTTAGGTTTACCTGCGACGTCCGTTGGTGACGCCCCTCTGGAAATGATTTATCTATGACGCTTTGCCAGACCATAACTCAGTTACAACTGAGAATGGTCAGGTTTTAACGAGGCTAAACTCTTGGTTTAATGTCCATCTACAATAAAAAAATACCCTCAAACTAGTCGAATATAGATACTTCGACAGAGAATGAATGGAACACCACAATCTAGATACCCTGCAGGACTTGCTCTCTATTACATTAGGTTTTTATCTAAAGAGGTTAACTGAGATTTACACAAGATGATAAGTAATTTCATTCATATTTATTGAACAACTCTCAGTGGTAGACCTGGCATATGAGATGAAAAAGAGAAATCACAGTGGCTTGGTTTAGGTGATAATTTACTTTGGATAAGAAAGCACCAGGGACAGAAAATTTCCCTTAATTTCCCCGCTCATAATGGCGACGTGTGCACTCCATGATGTTCTTCACTAAATCCTCTTATTTTGATCCACTGATGCATTTACAAATTATCTTCCAATTCCCTGTATATCCTCCGGTAATGATCAACAAACAATCATTAATTCATTATGAATGGTGAGTTTTCTGGTGAAGGGCAAAGTAAATATTAAAGAATTAATAGTATACAGCATATCGTTTTAAGAAACTCACACAGACAGGCCAGTTATTAACCCCTAGATGTGCAGAATTTTGAAAAAAATACAATACAATTTTTGACAGCTGGCAGAAAGAACCCACAATCTTTTGAGAAATGTGAATGTTATGAATTGTGACATAAACCTGTGAGTGGTTTTACAGCCAGGAATGAAGCTTTTCAATAATGCCTGGCAATATTGTATTACCACCCACTGATCTAGGCTGTAATCCTGAAGCCATTGATTCATGATCTCACACGCTTACACGACCCCAGAGATGGTGTCATCTCAAATGTATTGTATATATATATTTCAATTGGAAAAAATATTCCCTTCTTTTCAAGTGTATACTCCCTTGTGAGAGAATTTGTGCATCTGTTTCATATTTACAAAAACATAAGAGAGTTAAATAAGGAAAAAACTGTTTCATTAGTACTTTGGTTTAGTACTGCCCTGGAGACACAGCATATCATATTTGCATATACTCCATAAGAAACAATATTTAACTCAATTTACACAAATTATCCTGTTCAAAAGTTTGCATAGCCTTCTTAATATCGCAGCATATTTGAACGTCAGTAACTGCAACCTTTGTGATAGTTGTGTTTAAGTTCTTGCTTACCTGAGTGGTAAAGCTGGATTTCAACATCGTACACTCTCAGAAAAAAAGGTACCTTTTAAGGGTGCATATTGGTACCTTAATGGTATATTAGCACCGGAAATGTACATATTAGCACCTAAAATGTACATATTAGGACCTAGAATGTACATATCAACAATTAAAATGTACATATTAGTACCTGAAATGTACATATTAGTACCTTAAATGTACATATTAGCACCTGAAATGTACATATTAGCACCTGAAATGAACTTATTAACACCTGAAATGTACATATTAGCACCTAAAATGAATATATCAACATTTAAAATGCACATATTAGCACCTAAAATGAACATAACAACACTTAAAATCTACATATTAGCACCTAAAATGAACCTATCAACACTTAAAATGTACATATTAGTACCTGAAATGTACATATTAGCACCTAAAATGTACATATTAGCACCTAGAATGTACATATAAACACTTAAAATGTACATATTAGTACCTGAAATGTACATATTAGCACCTGAAATGTACATATTAGCACCTGAAATGTACATATTAGTACCTAAAATGGACAAAAGTGTACCTTTTGAAAAGGTACAGCCCCAGTGACGGCTTTCGTACCTTTTTTCTAAAAGTGTATTGTCAATGCGAAGAAGATCACTCAAATGTGCAGAGCATGCTGGGAAACCAAAGATCTTGCATGAAGGATTTTTGTCAGTTTCACTGCTCAGGACAAAAATAGGGCCTCAAGATGTTTTGAAATAATACTAGGTAGACTTGTTTGTGTATATATATATATATATATATATATATATTTCCCGAAAACAATAGTTATATAACAAGGTACTAAAAAAAAAACAGATGATGCAAGGAGCATGTAAACCATTAAGCAAAATTGTAATTGTGTGGATAAATTATGCATGTTGAGTAGAGAAAAGATTTAGAGTACCAGAGCAATGTGGCAGGGAGCCGCTCCATTGGCTATCCAGCTGGCACATGCGGGTGGTATTGCCCACAATGCTGCGCTGGCCGATGCAGCTGAAGCGGATAACAGAGCCCACAGTGCGTCTGTCCCCCGAGATCTGTGCATACGGAGGCATGCTGGGACGATCACACAGAATCACTGCGGCACACAGAAAAACAGACAAACCTTAACTAGAGTTCACAATGTCAGATCACATGTATAAACAAATCAGAGGAAAGCAGGTTGTGGAATTATTTGATTGATGATTTATCAGACTAAGATGACTCACAGAGGCACTTGGGTAGGGAGCGGTCCCATGTGCCATCTCCCTGACAGCTCAGAGTGCTGGTGCCCAGCAGGTAGTATCCCGGGTTACAGTTGTAAGAAACTGCAGTCTGGAAACTGTAACGATGAGGCCCGCTGGGCAGGACCTGTCTGACACCATTTTCCACATGTCCCGGATCAGTGCAGTTCACAACTAGAGTGGGCGAGAGAAAGCAGGATAGAAAGAAGAAAGAAATAAAGAGAAATATGATGAATACGGTTAAGAAATACACTGGCATTTGAAAGATTGGGGTCAATAAACTTTTTTTTTATTTATTTTTTATTTTTTTAATAAATGTATACTTTTATTCAGCAAAGATATTTATAATGTTACCAACAACATTATATTTCATACACTACCGGTCAAAAGTTTTAGATCAGTAAGATTTTTTATGTTTTAAATGAAGTCTCTTCTGCTCACCAAGGCTGCTTTATTTGATGAAAAAAAAAAAAAAAATGACAAACATTAATATTGTAAAATATTATGACAATTTAAAATGACTGTTTTCTATTTGAATATATTAACATAAAGCTGAATTTTCAACATCATTACTGTTGCTGCTGATTACATATCAGTTTTCAGTGTCACATGATCTTTCAGAAATCATTCTAATATGCTGATTTTATGCTCAAAAAACATAAATGATTATTTTCAATGTTGAAAGCAGTAGTGTCCAATTTCCCCCCATAATTATATGATGAATAGAAAGTTCAAAAGAACAGCATTTATTTAAATTAGAATCTTTTTTAACATTATAAATGTCTTTACTGTAACTTTTGATCAATTTAACTCATCCTTGAGGAAAACATGTATTTTCTAATTTTTTTCCCCCAAAAATAAAACAATAAATTCTTACTGACCCCAAACTTTTGAATGGTAGTGATTAATGTTACAAAAGCTTTCCATTTCAGATCAATTCTGTTCTTTTGAACTTTCTATTCATCAAAGAATCCTGAAATAAAAATGTAAAAAACTATTTTCAACATGGATAATAATCATAAATGTTTCTTGAGCATCATATTATATAACTTCTGTAGGATCATGCGACACTGAAGACTGGAGTAATGATGCTATAAATTCAGCTTTGATCACAGGAATAAATTACACTTCACTATATATTCACATAGAAAACCGCTGTTTTAAATTGTAATAATATTTCACAATATTACTTTTTTGTTTGTTTGTTTTTTTTGGTATTTTTTATCAAATAATTGCAGCCTTGGTGAGCAGAAGAGACTTCTTTTAAAAACATAAAAAAAAAAAAAAAATCATACCTATCTAAAACTTTTGACCGGTAGTGTATATGCAGCACTGTTTTCAACAGTGAGCTTAATCAGTATCTTAAGCACTAAATCAGCATTTTGGAATGATTTCTGAAAGATTATGGCGTAATGATGCTAAATTCCACCTTTGCCGTCACAATAATAAAATACCTTTTAAAAAAAATGTTGTTTCATTTCTTGGTAATATTTAAGAGACTTACTGTACAGGAGATATAGAGTGTTTGTATGTGAAATTGTGAATACATACTCCTCCCCTCAAACACAAACATTTTTCTTGTTTGTGCCATATAATTGATTTGTGCAATTCCTTTAGTGATTCGTGTAAAAAATGTCGCTGCCAGAGGGCACAATTCGTTTTTAGTCAAAAGTCTCCACCTTAACTCTTCACCACACAAAATGACCCAGAAAAAGGCGATTTTTGAAGAAGATTAAAGGCTTCTGGAAAACTATCTGCAAATATTTGGAAGCACATAAACACAAACAGAAGCTTCATTAACGGCTGGTGTAGGGGCTGTCTGAGGACATGAACAGGGCTTACAGAGAGAAGAGATGGAGAGAAAGTGGTGGTGTGTTAGTTATAAGCAAAAAAGAGGACGGAAGGGCATGATGGAGAACCTAAAGAAGAAATCAGCAGTAATTTGTATTCATTCACACACTGGAAGAAAGCAAAAAGTACATAACAGTGCAAGTGCAATTGAGCAAGCCAAGGCAATGTAGAGAATCGAGGCGAATCAAACACAACTTAATCAAATTGATCTCTCATGGGATTAATTCACATGGCTTCAACACTCCAAGTTCTGGAGCCCACATTCCAGAGTCACGGAACGACTCCGTGCTGTCTGCAGATAAGGACTTTTATTGCCCCACAGGCCCAAGAGAGGGGCACTAAACAGGACGAACGTGTCAATATGGTAATTTTAACTAAGACAAATCAGCTCCAAAATGGTGGAACGAGATCTCACATCAAAGACCCCTCTGATGCCCTGACAGAGATGTTCCACAGAACACCTTTGCCTCGTCCCCCTTCGAGTTGAACTCTCAGTAACCTTACGATTGAGATCGGAGATCTCACACATAAAATCATATAAACTCACCACAGAACAATTCTTGGACCTATAACCAATCATAATTCTTGTTGTTCCTACACTTCATGTGTATTATGCTTAGATCACATAATAACCATGTAATTGTTGTTAACTATTAACTCTTGTAATTGTTATACAACCATTAGAAGTGTGAATGCCTCGTTTGCTCTTAAACGAACCGTATTCTCGTAATTCAAAAGATGGCTTGATTGAAATCTGCGTAAAAGGTTTTGTTTTATGATTATAATAATCATAAGGTTTAAACGATGGTCTTTTGTCTCTGCTAAGTGCTGGAGACCAGCTCACAGACCATGCATAAATTATGATAAAGCAAGAAGTAGATCCGCCTCCAATTGGCCAGAAGCTTCTTGGAGGTTGGACTAGAGTTTAAGTTAAAGATCCGAACAAAGGACCTCATGATCAGATTTTTGTAGATTGCAGAAGATTTCAGATGATTTTTGTTTAGATTTTTGTTCAGTTCGTTCTGTTCTGTAACTGTTAAGTCCGTGCCTCTCTCTAAAACCAGCAAGAGAGTGTTCTGTTCGTGCTTATCTCTGAAACAAAGAACATGTTCGCATGCTTCTACATCGACTAGACCAAATTCGACCAGCAGACGAATAACCCATCAAGATCAGGGTTACAATTCAGCTCAGTCAAGCCATCCGACTCGCCTTGCTTTCATTTCTTTCCTTTATTTCCTTTTTCGTAAAAGTCTCGTTTCAAAGTTAAGTTTGCAACGCGCTTCGAATTGGAAAAGACTCTCATTCGCTTGCTAATCACACGTGACCAGCGGCGAAACTTCCATCCCTGCACTTCAAAGACAACAAACCACGCAACGGACCCGGCCGGGAAACCCCCCTTCGACGCGACGCAGACAAAGGGAATTCCCTCAGCCACTACAAAGCGCAAGTACTCCAGGCTCTAACTGAACTGGTGCTTTGATGTTAATTGAATAACCTCTCTAAGAAATGAAGGTTCAAATTAATGCTTGGTGGTCCTTTCAGGTTATGTCTTACGTGCATATAGAAAGTTGAAACTTTCTCTCTCACTCTTTCCAACTCACTCTTTCCCTTTCGCGACTGTATGAATGTGTGTGTGCGTGTGCGTGATTATGTTTAGACCTTAGTTTTGTGCTTAGAATAGCTAATAAAGTCTTGTCCATATATTTGAAAAGATAAATATTCTTGTGTCGTGTTTGCACATTTAATGTCTTGTACTGTTCGATTTAAAGTTACCTTGCTAAGATATAGTGTTTCACTATAGATTTGGTTATAATTACGGCCCGTTCAAATGAACTCTAAGCGAGTCATTTGCTCGGCTCAGTGATTCTGTTCCATAGATTCATTGCAAATCAATGAATCATTTCCCTTTGAGCTAAATTGGCCTTCGGCCCCCTTTAATACATTTTATGTATATTATTATATGTTGCATTTGCTACATATTGGTGGAGAATGCGGGCAGTTCAACCTAAATTGTGAACATATATCAAGAAATTATCTTTTCATTTTTGGTTGCGGATGCGAGATCCGAACCTCCGCGAGTCTGTGTGTGACGTATGCGCCGCGCGCACGTTGAATGTTGCTGCTGCTGTTATCTGTGAGTGAAGCTCCCAGAGAAAGCTGAGAAGTCTAGTCTGTCGCCTATTTTGTTTTCTTTATACCTGCATAAGATATAAAACCTCACACTACAATAAGGTAGGAATTAAGCGTGTTCCTTATTTCCAGAAAAATACCTCGTTATAGCTGATCGACATCTGCGTGTTCCAGAGTCTTTCAGAGAGCTATAACGTTGTGTGTGTGTGTTTATATCAGTCAGAGAAGCCGAACGAAATCAAACTGCAGTAATTAAAACTAACCCTGTAAGTTACAATATTTTCCTGACAGAGCGTCAAGCGTGTTCCTTGTCGAATCTAGTCATAAAAGCCTTAAAGTTATTTATCTGATCGCAGTGCGTGTTCCATTGCTTCTCCATGATAAATGCTTAATGCTTTCTGTTTATTTTATTTGATCGCAGTGCGTGTTCCATTGTGATCTCCGTGATAAATGCTTAATGCTTTCTGTTTATTTTATTTGATCGCAGTGCGTGTTCCATTGTGATCTCCGCGATACACACTTAATGCTTATCTGTTTATTTGTTTGATCGCAGTGCGTGTTCCATTGTGATAAACACTTAATGCTTATCTGTTTATTTTATTTGATCACCAGTGCGTGTCCCACTATCCGTGATCCCCGTGATAAACAGTTAACGTTAAAGTTAATGCTTTTCTGTGTATGTCTATTCAATTATTTATCGTGTAAACACTGCGCGTGTCCGAGTGTAATTGAATAGGACTTATTTTAAGTTTTGTCCAAGTAAAGCTTGTTTAGAAACTGAACCAAGTTAGACCCTGTTACTTTGTGTGAAACTAAACCTGCACAAAGACAGAGACGAGATCATTGCTCTCATACAGCGCACCGCCGCGTGCTTAAAGTTATCACTCTCAACAAACTGAGTGAAGCCCCATGTCGTAAACCCAGCTACGAGTGGTGTATTTTATTTGAACAGTGTGAAATGCGCCGACATTTCCCGTAATATGGTCGATTGTTACTGTACATGTTCTGTGAACATGGAAATGCGCTCACATTGCATGGAACTCTAACAAACTGCTTACCAACTGCAATTCACGGTTCGCCCACTAGCGTTCGCTTGATCGCTTTAGTTGCTATCGTGACACGGAAGTCTTAACCAACACTTCCGGGTGAACTCTGACCCCCTCGAACTTTGTAAACAAACCAAACAAACGCTACGCTAAGCTAAGCTAAGCTAGGCTAAGCTAAAGCTGAGCGGTTGTTTGCATTGAGGCCTGTGCTAAAGCCTTTAGCATCAGTTACTATTATCAATACTAACCCCAGCGGTTAGCTATAGTGTCTGTTTGAACAACGTTAAAGCGATTTAACCATTTAGACACCTATCGATCTTTTCTTGTTTCTTCTTTTAACTTTATCACACTTTTCTTTAAAGTTAACCATATTTTTCCTGAAAGGAAAATACTGGTGTACCATTATTAATTGTTTTACCTGCATTTTACTTGAAAAAGAAAATACTGGTTTATGATTATTAATTGTCAAATTTCGAATTTGATTTTAAAAGAACAAGAAATTGCAAAATTGAGATTCTACCTTTCTAAACAGATCATTTCTAATGATTTCTAGATTTATTTTTGTAATAATTCTAATTGCATAATTTTCATAATTTTTACATTTCTCTTTGAGATCCAATCACTTTAGGTGAATTAGTTTTGAAACTTAAGAACTCTGAAAGTTAAAATTTGGAAAGTCGTTATTACTATTACAAAAATAGTGTTAGACTCAGATTTGCTTATTATCGTCATTGCGCTTTATCCTTTCGTCTTGTTGGTTATAAACTTAACCACTATATTGGAATAATTCATTTGCGTGACGCTTCAATAGGAGACATTACCATCTCAATACGAGTTTCAAATAAACCAGAGACAATCGTCTTTTACAAAGTTTATTTGTGTGTTTAGTTGTTCATCAACTATCAATTCTATACTCGTAGTAGATCTAAAGGTAGCGGGATCCAACCTCCTTGCTTCATTTCCTCCTCATCACATCTTTCCTGTTCTGTCCTGCTTTATTCCATCTAATTTTGCACATTTGTAGGGAACAAACCTGGAAGAACCATCAACCAACTCTAAAAAGAGACAAAGATAATCTTTCCCAAACAGATTATTAGGTATTTGATTTTTAATCAAACCCTCTTGTGTTCTTCTCACTCTCCCTGCATTTGTAAACGCAATTTAAACTTTGACATCTTATCCAAGATTAATTAACAGAGACAAGTGTTGAGCAAACTCCGCCTTCAAAGCATCCCTGCTGTAAGCCCTGCTGTAAGCGGTCCAACCGAAGGTGTGTGTGTCAATCCTGTCAAACTCAGAAAAGAGGTATCAGCATTATTATTGTATTATTTTTCATTGCAAACATAATCAAAAATATTGTTTACCTTTCTGGAAACAGATTGTCATTGATAGAAACATTTATGAGAAATTAATACTTTCCCTAGTTAATAATTTCCTTTTTGTTTCGTTTCTCTCTCATTTGAAATTGGTTGTTAACTTTTCTCTCTTCTTCTCTTACTCAGTTGAGTGACGAAGTCCTCACATCACGAGTTGAAACCAGCTTTCCAGTGATAGAAAATATTTACAAAAATATTTTCTTCCATTGAAAAAAAAAGCTATTTCCATCTGAGATTTGTTTTAACCTCTCTCTTTTTCTTTCCTTTACCCAGTTGAGTGACGAGATCTTCACATCCCTAGCCTCACTGTGTACACTTAGACCAACATTTAGTCATCACGACACTTCACTATTGGTGCACACTTACTGAAACTACACTCAGCCGTGCAACCACATATAGGCTTATACCACACAGATCTGTGTCAGTCTCTTCACCGAGCGTGCCAACATGTCGTGGACGACAAACCCCACTGCCCAACGGGAAGACATGGACGCCTGGCTCAGAGGCATTACAGACTGCCTCACACCAAAGACAATTGAACTGTTATTATTCTTAATAATAATCATAATTCTGAGAAGATTCCTGACACATGATTCAAGCCAAAACCAAAGCCATGTGGAACTAACCAAAATAACCTGTTCCTTAAGCAATGCCTTCACAGCCCAGCTAAACCTAAGCCACCAGCACGTCACCCACCTTCAGGAGGAGCTGACACGTGCCCAAAGCCGCATAGACAAGCTGGAAGTGAAAGTCCAGGACGACCTCAAGACCACCGGTTTCCTGAGAGAGCTGATGCACACTCAACACTGCAAAGACCAGCTCAAAGCGTCCGACGAAGCGGAGCAAGAAACAAAGACCCAAGTTGACAAGCTCCAAGAAGCCCTTGCAGTCACTGAACGTGACAAACAAGAGTTAAAGACTGTCCAGAAGCACCTGGAAAACCAACTCCAGTTGCTGAACATCAGCTAGAGAAAGCCAAAGCTGACATTGAAAGTAAGAACTCTAAACTCACTGCTCTGGAAGACCACCTGCGAAGGTGCAGCGTTGAAATTGACCATCTGACCCAACAGCGAGACGACGCCAACGACGAGCTCTACGCGGTCAGAAATGAACTCCAACATGTCTTTACACAGAAACCAGAGCCAAGAAGGGAGAGACCTCCCTCAGCATCATCACTGCTGAGCAGAACAGAGTCCTCCATCCAAGAACTGTCATCCTACGGAAGAAGTGAATGGCCACACCCCAAAACGTCACCGGCCTTCACCACAGAACTCTTCCCTGCCAACCAACAAAGAGAGATCATCCAGCCAGACTCCAAAGCTGCAACTGGAATGACCTTCAAAGATCTCAACCAGCTGGCTAAGAACATCACCCAGTTCGACCCGAACTCCACGGAGGGCCACTGCATCCAGGCCTACCTCCAAGATATCGACTTCCTCCTAGAGGTGAGACCACATATGACTGACAGAGACATTTTATACCTCCTCAGATCCACATCCAGTCAAGAGGTACGAAGCGTCCTAGACCGACAACCTGCTCATGTCAAGTCAAACTACCAGCTGCTACGTGAGATCCTGATTAAAGAATTTACAAGTCCAGAGTCAGAACATGGTGTGTTAGTCGCCTTGGAAACCAGACAAGGTCGTCAAGAGACTCCCCAAGCCTATTATCACCGTTTCCGACAAGCCTACTTCGGTGCACATAGCAAACCTGAATCTGAAGAGGATCTGAACTTCAAAACCCTCTTCCTGAGAAACCTGCACCCAGGACTGAGTCGTCATCTCGGCATCATGGCCTGCCCAGTCACCATGACGCTTCAACAGCTACGTGACCTGACACACAAGGCCTACATCAAACAAAAGATGACTTCCAAGAAAGGTTTGAAAACATCCACAGTGTCAAACTCCAGCAGCCAAGACACAAGCCTTGCACTGGAAGACACCCAGTGGCATGACAACGCCACAGTCCTTCATCAGGAGCACAGAGAATGCTACTCCCATGCTAACGACAGCGACCACTCCAACCACGTGGAAAAGTCATGGGACTCACCAGAAGGAAACGACTGGAATCAACGAGTGCTCTTCAAAGACAAGCTGAACACAGAAGACCAGTGATCACCTTGCACACCTTCCTGAGACGACCACCTGTTCTACAACAACACAGAACAAAGTGGCCTCCCACAGTCAACCACTGACAAACACCCAGAGGTACCAGAAAACACCATCCTGGTTACCCATCACACCACAAGCTCCAAACTCAAGAACCATCTGTGTGCTGCCGCAACACCAGTAAGCACAGAAGTCAGACTGTCTGTCACAACCAGAAGGCATCACAAGTGGAATGCAACAAGGAGACCACGTTTTGCACTACAGCTTCACGCATCCGTGCCAAACCACCTCCCAATGTCTGCCAGAGAACTTCCTGCCTAACGGGACTGACCCCCAGCAGATCACAGAAGATCCCTTTCCAAGGCAAAGATGTGACAAGCTCATCAAAGCTAAGCCATTAAGCAAAGGGGGGAGCAAAACAGACTGAGACAGATCTGACATACATACAGCATACATACAGTACATGCACTACACTACACTGTACTGACATACACAAGTTAAACACATCTACCATGAAAACATTCAACAAACATGTTTTTCATTGTATTAGCTACCCTTTCCACCGGAAACATGTAGCGATACACCCAACAAGTATAACACCTCTCATCACATGTTGACACCTGTCACTGCACAACAGTACCCATACTGGAGTCACTCAACTGCTTTGTTTTGTTTTACCTCTTCCTTCCCTTCTTCTCTTATTAGGTAAAATCCCTTTTACCCCATAAGGGTCAAGGTTACAATATAAGGATTGACGCACCACGCCTGACGTTTGCAAGTCACCTTAGAACGAATGTTAGCCAGAGAACTCCCTGCATCATTCGAATCAAAATTTGGAAGGTAAATTGGTCTAAACCTAGAACAATTTAGAAGTGGATAAAACAAACAAATCAAATTTAGTCACAAAGTTGATCAATCACCGTTTAACACAAACTAGAATAACGGTCCTAAAATTGAACTAAACTTTTTCCACATAATTGACTATATTGAGAGAGTGAACTCGTTAGGCCTAGATAACCTAATGCCCTGCACCAGTAAAGTGACCAGTCATGGAGGAGTTGCTTTGTTGTTTGCTGTGTGTGTTTGCTTCTTCTTCTGTTTCTCCAGCGTTCAATGATGTCTTCTTCTCAACCCATCATCGATCGAGGGGGGAATATGTAGAGAATCGAGGCGAATCAAACACAACTTAATCAAATTAATCTCTCATGGGATTAATTCACATGGCTTCAACACTCCAAGTTCTGGAGCCCACATTCCAGAGTCACGGAACGACTCCGTGCTGTCTGCAGATAAGGACTTTTATTGCCCCACAGGCCCAAGAGAGGGGCACTAAACAGGACGAACGTGTCAATATGGTAATTTTAACTAAGACAAATCAGCTCCAAAATGGTGGAACGAGATCTCACATCAAAGACCCCTCTGATGCCCTGACAGAGATGTTCCACAGAACACCTTTGCCTCGTCCCCCTTCGAGTTGAACTCTCAGTAACCTTACGATTGAGATCGGAGATCTCACACATAAAATCATATAAACTCACCACAGAACAATTCTTGGACCTATAACCAATCATAATTCTTGTTGTTCCTACACTTCATGTGTATTATGCTTAGATCACATAATAACCATGTAATTGTTGTTAACTATTAACTCTTGTAATTGTTATACAACCATTAGAAGTGTGAATGCCTCGTTTGCTCTTAAACGAACCGTATTCTCGTAATTCAAAAGATGGCTTGATTGAAATCTGCGTAAAAGGTTTTGTTTTATGATTATAATAATCATAAGGTTTAAACGATGGTCTTTTGTCTCTGCTAAGTGCTGGAGACCAGCTCACAGACCATGCATAAATTATGATAAAGCAAGAAGTAGATCCGCCTCCAATTGGCCAGAAGCTTCTTGGAGGTTGGACTAGAGTTTAAGTTAAAGATCCGAACAAAGGACCTCATGATGAGATTTTTGTAGATTGCAGAAGATTTCAGATGATTTTTGTTTAGATTTTTGTTCAGTTCGTTCTGTTCTGTAACTGTTAAGTCCGTGCCTCTCTCTAAAACCAGCAAGAGAGTGTTCTGTTCGTGCTTATCTCTGAAACAAAGAACATGTTCGCATGCTTCTACATCGACTAGACCAAATTCGACCAGCAGACGAATAACCCATCAAGATCAGGGTTACAATTCAGCTCAGTCAAGCCATCCGACTCGCCTTGCTTTCATTTCTTTCCTTTATTTCCTTTTTCGTAAAAGTCTCGTTTCAAAGTTAAGTTTGCAACGCGCTTCGAATTGGAAAAGACTCTCATTCGCTTGCTAATCACACGTGACCAGCGGCGAAACTTCCATCCCTGCACTTCAAAGACAACAAACCACGCAACGGACCCGGCCGGGATTCGACGCGACGCAGACAAAGGGAATTCCCTCAGCCACTACAAAGCGCAAGTACTCCAGGCTCTAACTGAACTGGTGCTTTGATGTTAATTGAATAACCTCTCTAAGAAATGAAGGTTCAAATTAATGCTTGGTGGTCCTTTCAGGTTATGTCTTACGTGCATATAGAAAGTTGACACTTTCTCTCTCACTCTTTCCAACTCACTCTTTCCCTTTCGCGACTGTATGAATGTGTGTGTGCGTGTGCGTGATTATGTTTAGACCTTAGTTTTGTGCTTAGAATAGCTAATAAAGTCTTGTCCATATATTTGAAAAGATAAATATTCTTGTGTCGTGTTTGCACATTTAATGTCTTGTACTGTTCGATTTAAAGTTACCTTGCTAAGATATAGTGTTTCACTATAGATTTGGTTATAATTACGGCCCGTTCAAATGAACTCTAAGCGAGTCATTTGCTCGGCTCAGTGATTCTGTTCCATAGATTCATTGCAAATCAATGAATCATTTCCCTTTGAGCTAAATTGGCCTTCGGCCCCCTTTAATACATTTTATGTATATTATTATATGTTGCATTTGCTACAGCAAGAAGATGGGCTATTATGTTAAACTGATTCTAACGAATTAAGTTGAACACACTTCTGGTGACATTTTATGTGCAATTATGGGGAAACAGTGAAGCCAAATGAAGAGGACAGGCTTCATTATTTGACTCCAGAGTGTCCCTTCTGCCATTTGAGACCAGCAACATTCCCTTAAAATCTCTCCGTTAAGGACAGCTTGTCAACAAAATTAGACTTTCCAGGGTAGTAATGCATGCTAATGCCTTTAATAGCTCTTAACAGAGCCTGCCAAAGCCATTTCTATGAAGCCAACATTATAAGGTAAACATACTAGCTTGATTTTTTAGCTAAAATGCTATTAGCTGTTAGAAATAAATACACAAATAAAATCAATAAAAAGAAAAGAACAAAGGAAAACAATCTGCTTTTTGTGCTTGGCCATGATTTGATATTCAAATTGATGCTCCCGCTGGCCAGTGGCAATTTTTAAGGAGAGGTGGTTCAATTATCTGCAGATCTAAGTCTATTCAACTTATCTGTGTGGTTTAGAAGGCCATTTTGTAGATAGAAGTGGCTCGCTCCGACACAAATTGGTGCTGATTAGCAGGGCTGTGCAGAGGCCTACTAAATTATTGATGCAGCTTGGAGCTCATAGCATTTTTACCGGCTCCTTTTGTGCCATTAAACGGGCATCTTCCCACGCTCTGTGCTAATGAAAGACTATGATGGAGAGGAGACCATGGCTGATATGATCAGATCACTTCAACTTCCTCAGTCAGAGTAAACACACATTTACAATCTAAAGAAAGGGTAGGATTGAGGGGACGATTAATGCAACTTTAAAGATTCAAGCAAGGTAAATTAGATTGATCAGAGTGATGCTATACAGTACATTTACAATTTTTTTTCACAAAAAAAAAAAAAAAAAAATCACAAATTTACAATACACACTGTTTATATACAACAGTGAGTACACATTTCAGCAAACATTTTAGTATATCTTCTCAAGGGACAATACTATAGAAATGAAACTTGTATATATTTTAGAGTAGTCAATGTGCTGCTCGTATAGCAGTATATATTTACTGTCCTCTGAAAATAACTCAACATAAAGCCATTATTGTCAAAATAGCTGGCAACAAAAGTGAGTACACCCTAGTGATAATAGCTGTACGTCGTTTAACAATGCAACTTTTACTTTGCAGTGAAATCCAGTCATGTGAGAGCGAATAATTTCCTCAAGGAGATTCCGCAATGGATTCAAGTTGGTCAAGCGAATTTGCCATGTTGACCAATAGAAAGTGGCTTGGTTCATACATTGCTACACTACTAACTATAGACAATAGAAGCAAGATTTGACGCAAAAATGCACTAATGTGTCCAAGCTTTCATGCTGAGTCTTTTAATGTAAACCCTTACTTTCCTTATTTCAAATCCTTTAAATGCTGTTTTCCGTAAAAGTTTAACTTCTGTTATTTTTCATTTAAGATATATTAGAATATGTACTCTTGTTCTACACCATGCTGAGTTATAGAACTGAGTTGAATAGAACAGTCAAGTTATTTTAAAGTGACACAGCACTATGACACACACACACACACTGGAGTGCCGCTGAGGAAGTAACAGGACTTACTTTTACATCTGGGTAGAGTGTTGCTCCACTGGCCGTTGGGCTGACAGTGAGAATTGATCACACCCTGTAGAACATAACCAGGGTTGCAGGCGAAACGCACAATGTCATTCAGGTTAAACTGCGTTCCCTGAGTCACACCATTAGCAGGGGTGCCTGGATGTCCACAGGTGATAGCTACAGAAAATCAGAGCAACATATTAACGCCATTAAAATGATTATTTCGGCATACAACTGTCAACTGTCAAATCAGATAGTTGCTTAAGCAACACTTACGGACACAAACGGGAGTCTTTCCGGACCAGCGGTGGTCCTGCTCACAGATGCGAACTGACACGCCGATGAGTCGGAATCCAGGATTACACTGGTAAACGACACTGCCTCTGTAGTTGTAGTTCTCACCGATGATCTGGCCGTTCACAATAGGCTCTGGTGAGCCACAGTGTCCAGCTGTTGAAGAAAACATTGCAAAGTGATTTTGCCAAGTGTTACGACCCTTTGTGTGGGTTCGATATTGTGTCGAACACAAGTAAGAAATGTTTCCGGATCAACATATTTTGTTGACCCTGAAACAGCATTCCTATCCCTACCCATAACTTATCCCTAAGATCAGAGGGAAATGATAGGTGAATAACCCTGATGTAGAAGCACCTAACCCTGGTTCTAAGCCTTGACATAAACTGTGAACTTATCCCCAAATCTAATTGTTTGATTGGATTGTTGTTTCAGGATCAACAAAGATTCAGGAGCATGTTGTTCTTGGTGAAATCACGCTCACCT